>CP136056.1:110268713-110423713 GCA_032464435.1 Aegilops umbellulata | reverse complement strand
AGGCCCTATTCTTATTATGATGATTTGGATATTGAATTGCCTTTGACTGATTCATCTTACCATTTTACTAGAGTTTTTTTCTAGTAAGTTTAACATGAGCGAAATTGGTGTACTTGACCAGTAGTGAACTCTCAGTTGTGTTCGATAGTCGGTTAGGAGTTCCCATATCTTACGCAACCTTACCTTTTCTTACTATGGGCCAATTTGCGGTGGAAAGCAGAATCACTTTTTTCGCAGAACTCACTTTTGCTACTGGAGAGTACCTTCCACCAGGTCAGAGCCATGGATCCAAAGCCTACTAGTTAGCTTTGATGGTTTAGGCTTGAGAGAAATCTTGAACAGAACACCGCACTCCCTGCTATCAACTTATTCAGATTTTCTTATTTCTTTCTCTTTCGTTTTTGTAGATATAGGCTTTGGCGGATTCTCTCAAGGCTCGAGTGAAGTGACAAACAAATATTACCGGAAGCTAGTGATCCCGCCCGGCCAGCTCAGCATGCTTTAGAGCTCCTTGATTGGTAGGAGGTAGTGATAGCAAGAGGCAACTCTCAATTGTTGTAATATAGAGACCTCTTTCAATGAATATAGATCCATAGGATCATTATTGATAGGAAACTGCCAGTAGCCCTTGACTTTGACTTGAAGAATTGAATCTGCCTTCTTCTTCTTATTGTTTTGAAAGTCTCCCAAGCGTGGTATCATCGGATCCACAAGGTCAATTTGTATCCATTTGTTCGGAAACCGGAAATGCCAACTACTCACTTCTTGCTGAGGATGAAGGTGCCATGGGTGATAGCGCCAGCCATTCCCTCATTGAAAAGAAAGCGCCAAAGGTGCCATGGGTGGTAGGAAAGCCGGCGGCGCCGCGACCACGGTGCACTCGCCTCCTCCTCGCCCGATACCGCGGGCACCTGCCCGTCACAACGTTATGGGCGACGAAATCTCAGTAGCGTCGTCCGACCCGCGGACCCACGGTGACCAACGCCAGGTCCTTCGGGATTAAGAGCATGAAGACGCTCGAACCATTATCGAGCGCCGGCGTGGAGCACGCCACCAGTCAGACAGGCGAGCAGGGCCTGCTGTGAACCACCCGGCACCGGAGAGCCCTGGAGGCCTGCCTTACGAGGTAGGTTGTCCGGCTTTTACCCATGAGTTGTGGCAGTTCTAGTGGCCCAGTCACCGCACCTTCAAACCTGACGTGGGCGAGAAGTACGGAGGCAAGACCCACCCGTCCGAGTTCCTCAGCATCTACACCATCGTGATGCAGGCTGCCGGAGCCCGCGACGGTAAGGTGCTTGTGAATTACTTTTTGTTGGCTCTTAAACCCAATGCCATGTCATGGTTGATGCACTTGCCGGTAGACTCCATTTCCTCCTGGTCGGATTTGTGCCATGAGTTCGTGGGCGCCTTCACTGGCGGTCACCAAGCTCATGGCCAAGCAAGCGATCTGCACGTCATTTCCTAGAAGGGAGGCGAGAGTCTCCGCAAGTATATACAGAGGTTCAGCCGGATACAGTACAACATCCCTGATGTTCATCCGGCCACCATCATCAGCGCGTTCCATCAGAACGTGCGTAACCGCAAGATGCGCGAAGAGCTGGCAATGAACAAGGTGAAAGATGTGGCAGAACTCTATGTTCCTGCTGACAGATGTACCCGAGCTGAAGAGGGAAGGAAGTACCCCAGCAAAGATGCCGGCGTGGAAACCGACTCCTTAGATGAGGATACTACCGCTCCGGCAAAGAAAGGCCGGCGCCGCAATAGGAAGCGCAAAGGGAAAGCCGTGCTTGCCGTCGAGGGATCTGATGATACAGGCTCCACCAAGAAAACCAAGGCAGATGAACCTGACAAGGAAATTGCCGGATGTGTCACCTGCCGAGCCTTGGCGGCTGCCGAGAAGTCAGGAAACTCCGACAAGCGATACTGCAAGATCTATCGCACCAATGGCCACGCTCTCCAAGACTGCCGACAGGTTGATCTCCTCGCTGAGAAGCAGAGGGCTGAATATGAGAGGCGGGACAAGGAGAAGGGCCAAGACGGTGCTGAAGGGTCCGGCAAGAAGCGTGATGGCCAGGCGGGCCGTCGCGGCAAGGATAAGCAACAGGAGAGGCCCGCCCGGGGCCGTGACAGAAAGCCAGAAGATGACGATCACGAAGAGGATGACGAGTCCGGCGACCAAGAGTTTCAGAAAGCTACAGAGGCCATGTGCGTCGATGGTGGCGCCTCGCTGCATACTTCTCTCCGCCGGCTTAAACAGTGGGCGCAAGAGATTACAGCGGTAGAGCCGTCGTTTGATGCCAAAGGCCGCTGAAGTGGTCCAGCACACCTATCATTTTTGACACTGAGGACCACCCTGATCCCACTACTGCGGTCGGGTGCCTGCCATTGTTGGTTTCGCCAACAATACGCAACCTCAAGGTGACGAAGATGCTAGCCGATGGCGGGGCCGGTCTGAACTTGATCTCTCCTGCCGTGATCGAGAAACTGCAGATTCCTGATGGAGACCTCGAAGAGACGGGCACGTTTAAGGGGGTCAACCCGGGGAGAAGCCAGCCCAAGGGAAAGGTCACGCTGCCCATGACTTTTGGAAGCGACCTGAACTACAGGACGGAGAGGATCGTGTTTGATGTTGCCAAGGGGCTCACTCTCCTTTTCGAGCTGATGGAGGGCGGCCTCCGCTCCGTCAAGGTCTTTGGATGCTTCGGGACCCGCGCAAGGTGCTGCGTGGAGAGCTCTTCTGATAGCGAAGACTCCTCCTCGAGCGGCAGTGACGAGGAGGACAGCGGCAGCGACGACGAGGGTAGCAGGCGACAGGATGACGGGTCCGACTAGGTGTCGGGCGCCGCCTCGTGCGGCACCTGCAACCCCATCATCCGTGTCGCCGGCTCCCTGAACTCCTCGGGGTCGTCTCCTTGGGCGCCTGGCGTTGGGAGGCTGCGGAAGAGGAATAGGGCGGGCGGCAAGGCCGTCAACTCCGAGTACACGGGCACCGACGCCTTCGACGTGTGCTGACGTCCTGCCTCCTCGTCTTCGAGCTCTGCCTCCAGCGCTGCCATCACTATCCAGCCTCCGGACGACCACTGAGGTGTTCTCTTGGTGTCTTCTGCCACCCGTAGCTCGTCTAGGCGCCCCTTTTGCCCTTTTCGCCTCCATGACTTGCCTCCTGAGGAGGGGGACAAGAAAGGGGTTACGGGCACTGACGGTGTCCTGGAATAGGGGTACTCACCACATCATCTCCCGATCTGTTAGATTGGGCCGAGGACCCCCATGGCCGTATACTCATGGGCCAGTTCGGACAGCTGCCGCATACAAGGAAGATTCCACAAGACTTGGCGATCAAGATAAGGACTCCTCCCCACCGGCGTATTCGGCTAGGACTCTTGTTATCCTAGGCCTCTGGTGCATTATATAAACCGAGGCCAGGCTAGTCGATAGAGGATATACAATATACAACATACAATCATACCATAGGCTAGCTTCTAGGGTTTAGCCTCTTTGATCTCGTGGTAGATCTACTCTTGTACTACCCATATCATCTATATTAATCAAGCAGGATGTAGGGTTTTACGTCCATCGAGAGGGCCCGAACCTGGGTAAACATCGTGTCCCTTGTCTCCTTTTACCATCCGCCTAGATGCACAGTTCGGGACCCCTACCCGAGATCCGCCGGCTTTGACACCGACATTGGTGCTTTCATTGAGAGTTCCGCTGTGTGATTGACAAAAGGATCGATGGCTCGCCTGCAGATCAACTGCGACTTCGGCATCTTCGTCACCAGCTTGACTGGTCACCTTGGTTTGACCAAGAACTGCGCCCCGTGTTCGGATCACCATGTTCGGACGAGGGCCTTCATCAAACATCAACTCCGATCTCTATCAAGATCATGGAGGAATCATCCATGGAACTCGGGGGCTCAACGTCAACATTGCCCTCAAGCGACTGTGCTGTTTTCCTAGACAGCGAACTCGTATCTACCGCCACCACCTCCTCGAGTATCGCTTTGACGATTTCTTTGGTGGAATTGTGCAGAATTGAGTCTACAACAACTTGGAATATTTCATCGAGTTCCGATGGAGGAATCTCTGGCAATCCACGATATACCGGAGCCCTGTCAAATCTGGACGGGAATCTGGATGAGTTTAGGGCGTGGTGTCCAGCTTCTAGCTCGGACGTCCTTTGGAAGATCCCACGGTTGATCTGCTGCGGAATTCCTATATCTACCACCTCTCAAAATTGCAGCTCGATCCGACCGTCCAAACTCCGGGAACCTTCCGATTAGTGCATTACTTTTCGGATCTATTTTCTGCAAGAAAACGAATCCGACCCGAGTTCGTCTTTTTTATGAACGGGATCTCGGACATCCCTTTTGAAGGAAGTTTTGTATGGGGTATTGTGTTTTGTTCCCGAACACATCCCACTAACTTTAAGATCTTTTGAACATGATCTTCAACATTATGCTGGTGTCAAACCAGTCCGGCAATATTGCTCCACGGCTGCCGACCTGCGCTAGACACGTCGTCACTTTGTTGAGCCAAGCTCAACTTCTTTGGATCATCATCTCGGCAACCGAACAAGAGTCCGGCATCGCAAAGGATAAGTCATCACCAACGTCGCCGCCCCACGGGTTACACGGAGCGGGCATACCGGCATCGCCGCACGATCGCTTCATCAAGCCGGCATCGACCACGTCACGACCTGCATCGGCAGGGCCGCACTATTGCTTCTTCAAGCTGGTGTCCATCACGCCGACCTACTTCGACTCATCGGCTGACATCGAGGCTTCGACATCTCGGCTGGACCGGGGGCTTCGCCATCTCTTCATCAACCTACTCCGGACACTTCAGCGTCACTAGCCGACCAGCTCCGTCACGTTAGCTGGGCCGAGGGTTTTGCCTCGGCGAGCCAACCTTCGCCAGCATTGCCATGCCGTCGTTTTATCTCCCATCAGGCAATGGGTGTGTGGATCGAGTCCCAATTTTGGGAATCACCTTCCTTCAGATTGCTACAACAAATAAACCAGGTGCTATTAATCCCAGTATTTTTTGCTTGTTTGGGTTCATTTTTCCCAAGTAATTATTACTCTGGTTTGTCCATCATATGTACACAAGTCTATCAAATGGTGGCCGTATTAACGACAGTCGCATGGTGGTTCGGTCAGTTTCGGTACATAGTCCGGCCTGCGAATTCGGGCTTTGCCACGCCTTTACCGCATCACGCCGACGCCCTACATCGACATTGACTTCGGCGCCAGGCCATATTTTTTTTATTACTCACTTTGCATAAATTATTTATTATGCAACGATTTTTTTAATTATCATTATTACTATTATCTCCGGTTTGCACTATTTTTTGTGCACAGGAAAATGATCCGGGGAATTCGGCGTCACTCTGCCGGTCTGCATTGAACGTGCTATGTCACCACTTCGGCGTGTTGAGCTCTCCGCGCCGCCACCTCAGGACCGGTTTGGGGGATGGAACCTTGCCCTGCATCAAGCTCGAACCGCGTCATCAATACCGAACACATTAACCAGCTAAGTCGCTTTCATGCTCAAAGCTTTAATTTCTAACTTGTGTTCGGTTCGACCAAGCATTATACTTTTTTGGAAAAAGTTGCTTGTAAAAAATGTTCCTTGTCCAAACTTTGTTTGTGACACATAAATTGAAATACCCAATTCATTTGGGTGCTTCCTTCATGAAGCTTTTCCTCTTGCATATGATTATACTTGTACGTCTTCGTTCCTTGTTCGTGTATTACGCCACAATATGCACCACATTGACTTAAGCGATTTGCAAGCTGGGTTGCCTCGCTCCTGTGTTTACCCCTACGTTCCCGATTGTTTGGCTAGGGAGTAAAGGGAGCACCTCTGCGATTGTCACGATCGGGTCACCCGAGCCGGACCTCAGACTGGGTGAAGCCGAAAGCTAGCGCTCTTATAGTTTTCAATGATGGTCGGCACACAACGGAACTCATGAGTACAAAAAATCTATTGCACAAGTCTCATAATAACAATGAGCACCCAAGAAAGGTATCGGTGGGGATACTATTTTCTTCGAAGATGCTTCTTACACTTCGCAGTAATATAGCATAAGTTCCCCGAGCGCGCTTTGTCTGTTACAGCCTTATGGCCTGATTGCCTGGTTATTGGAAACACCGTCGATATTCTCGACAGATGGAGTACATAACACTTTTTGGTCCTTGACTGAAGAGGGAGAAGCCGACGGTCGGTTAAGACGTGTTTAAAGTTCTGTTGAACATAGATATGATATAAGTACTTCGGTACATGCAATCATTCTTTTACCCAAGTCAGGGGCTCTTAAATTTATATGAGCCATTTTATGATAAGTGTTCTTCTTCTTAGTCGTTGCAAAGTTTTATTATTATTATTATTATTATTATTATTATTATTATTATTATTATTATTATTATTATTATTATTATTATTATTATTATTATTATTATTATTATTATTATTATTATTATTATCTATCACTCCTTTTTTCGACACGAGCGTGTCATCACTAGCCGGGGAGCCTAATTTCTCTCTCAAAGCCGCTAGAGTTTAGTTTGCTAAACTGGCCTAATGAGAAGTACTCCGCCCTCGGGATAGGAGGTCGAAGCCGTAGGCTGACCCGCTTGAAGTCTTGAGATATGATGTATCATGTTAAAGCACGACAGAAGCACTTTTTTTGCTAAGGCCAATTTTCGGATTGGCACCGAACACTTGATCCTGTTCGGATGTCAAGTTTTTACTGACGTTTTTTGGTTTTCCAAGCTTATGGCACTTTTAAACTATTTGTGTGTTTTCAGCACAAGTCTGGCAGTGCACCGCCGGACACCTTTAGAGATTCGGCAAAAACGTTCTCGAATATTGCTATATATGCATCGGTTTCGAATTGTGTCTTCGGTCAATAGTTGGGTTGCCCGGCTCCTGCGCTTGCCTCCTACGTTCCGCTTTGTTCGGCTAGGTGTGCAAAGGGAGAACCACTGCGATTGTGCTTCCAGCTCACATGGTTAAGCACCTCTGTGGAGAAAGCCAAAAACTTACTGTCACAATAAGCGTAAACTGGTTAGCGATCCGATGACGGTGTTAAATGACGGGCCATTCATAACAATGGCCGAAGTGTTTATGGCTTGACCTCGACTGTCGCCGAACACTACCGGGGGCTATTAACTAGCCTCCCAAACTAAATCCTCGATATTTTGCTCTTACATTGGAGCTGAGGTTCCATGATCATGCTTAGCATGACAACCCAAAGAAAGGAACCGATAGCGGGACATTTTCCTTGGAAGACATTTCTTCTGTTTAACAGTAATATAACATATCTCTTTGCGTACCTTTGTTTATAAAACCATGTGGCCAGATTGCCTTGTTTGTCGTAAATCTTTTCCCTCATAAAGGCTTTATAAAGTAGGACAAACACTCCTCGGCTACTGGCCAAGGAGGTGGAAGCCGATGGTCGGTCAACAAAGATTTGTATAATGCGGATTCGAGCATTAATGACGTAAAGTACTTGGATACATAGAGTCATTACACATAATTTGTGATTTTACTATGGATATCGATCCTTAATTCGGCCACCCGTGCCCACATTAAGGCTCGGGGGCTACTAGGCTTCGGGCTTATTATCTACAAATATTAAAGGGGCACATTGATCCCCTGATCTGGTGTTGCCACCCGACCAGTGTCTCGGGGGCTACTGCATTGCTTGTCCAATGCAGAAAATTTTATGTGCAATATGGTTTCCGAGGAGATTTTGATCCTCAGGTTGGTCGGCCGCACCCAACCCGAGTCTCGAGGACTGAGCACGCCGCTTTTTGTGTCCCAAAGTATTCTGCCGAGCTAGGACTTGATCCTCAGACCGATTTTGCAAATCAACCTGAGTCTCAGCGGCTACTGGGATCAGCGGTCTTATGTCATCCTTCATGTGCATCTTGGGTTTTAGGCCGATACCCACCTTGAGGGCTACTGGCTATATATCTTGGCAGAGAATAAATTGCACCAATCAAAAATATTGACAAAAATCGATCCACATTCGGGGTGGTGCACCACCTCGGAAGCAGTCCGGCGTTGGAGCTCGGATACATAGTCCGGCGTTGGAGCTCGGATACATAGTCCGGCGTTGGAGCTCGAATACAGTCCGGCGTTGGAGCTCAGATACATAGTCCGACGTTGGAGCTCGGATACATTCCGGCGTTAGAGCTGGGAAGCGGTCCGGCGTTGGTGCTCGGCCGCAAAAGATACCTCGAATGCAGTCCGGCGTTGGAGCTCGGACGCAAGAGGACGCTGCCGCCCGGGAACTACTTCAAACCCAAGGTGTGGCATAAAAATAACAAGGCAATGATAAAGGCCGGAAACTTAAAGGGCTCCTCGGATACCCGACATGTAAACTCGTCGAATGCATTTCGGTGATCCTCAAGATCGAAGATGAGAAGATTTGTTGAACCAGTTTTCAAGACCGACGACCAAAGATGAAGAATGGTTCGGAAGAATCGAGGAGCGTCCCTAACTTGAAGACCGGTTCAGGGGGCTACTGACGGTGTCCTGGACTAGGGGGTACTCACCACATCATCTCCCGATCTGTTAGATTGGGCCGAGGACCCCCATGGCCGTATACTCATGGGCCATTTCGGACAGCTGCCGCATACAAGGAAGATTCCACAAGACTTGGCGATCAAGATAAGGACTCCTCCCCACCGGCGTATTCGGCTAGGACTCTTGTTATCCTAGGCCTCTGGTGCATTATATAAACCGAGGCTAGGCTAGACAATATAGGATATACAATATACAACATACAATCATACCATAGGCTAGCTTCTAGGGTTTAGCCTCCTTGATCTCGTGGTAGTTCTACTCTTGTACTACCCATATCATCAATATTAATCAAGCAGGACGTAGGGTTTTACCTCCATCGAGAGGGCCCGAACCTGGGTAAAACATCGTGTCCCTTGTCTCCTGTTACCATCCGCCTAGACGCACAGTTCGGGACCCCTACCCGAGATCCGCCGGTTTTGACACCGACAGGCACCTTTTCTCTTTTTAGTTTGTAAGCCTTCGGGCCTTAGCTGAATTTAAAACTTGTAATCCCATCATTCATGTTTTTCATTCCCTATGGACTTTACCTGAGTGGAATGTTTTTAATGAAAAAGGGATGCTTGTCGGGTTATTTGTTTGCGGGTAGAACCCACGTCAAGGAGTAAACCCTTGATATCTTTAAGTTAAACATTTCCTTGCCCGGCAGTAGGCCTTGCCGTCTCCCCACGTCACTCGACCTTTCTCACGCTTTCGACGGAGGCAGGGATGAGGTGGGTTCAGGCTCCTCATTTCATCCTTTCGCTGTCGCGACTACGACCAAACCTGGCCCCAGGGACGGGCCCCAGGGCCTAGAATTAGGGAGCACGGTAGCTTTTAGGAAGAAACGAGGTTTCACATACCCAGTCCATAGAAGAATGCATGATAAGGGATGAAGAACTTATCTGAAGCCATAACCCTTGGCAACTCTAGTTTGCTGTCGGTGAATCCCTGCTCTTGGAGCCCCCGGCAGTACCGGCTTGCCGGGGTCTAGATGATGATCTATCCCTCTTCTCCTTTTCGTCCTTAAGCGATCCGGCAAGGATTTCTGGGGGTCCTACGAACCAACGAAGACAAAAGAGCGGCAAAGAGATGCACACTCGACCTCTAAGCTAGGGGTTAGTCGCCGCAAAGCACTATCAACCCTAACCAAGGACGAGAATTGACCTACCATGCATGCCATAACATAGGGCGCCAGTGCTTCATTCATTTATGCTCAGGGTCTGCTCCTGGCTTTGTACAAAGCGTTACATGCATCATCGGCAATGCTTGTACAAAAGGTGGCTTGCCGGGGGGGCCCGGCAAGCCGCACCTCAGGGGTAAAACTTGCGAAGATGCTCAATGTTTGTAACGCTCTCGATGCGGCTATATCTCCCATGTGTCGAGGCACGACTTAGAGGCATAACCGCATTGAAAGCAATGTCGCAAGTGAGGTAATCTTCACACAACCCATGTAATGCATAAGGGAAATATATACATAGTTGGCTTACAATCGCCACTTCACACAATACATAAATAAACATCCATCATCCATATTACACTCAAGGTCCGACTACGGAACCAAAATGAAAGAAGACTACCCCAAATGCTACACAGATCCCTGAATCACCCCAACTGGGCTCCACTACTGATCATCAGGAAAAGACACATAGTAACGGCCACGTTCCTCGTCGAACTCCCACTTGATCTCGGTTGAATCATCTGCACTAGCATCGTCGGCACCTGCAACTGTTTTGGTAGAATCTGTGAGTCACGGGGACTCAGCAATCTCGCACCCGCGAGATCAAGACTATTTAAGCTTAAAGGTAAGGATAGGGTAGTGAGGTGGAGCTGCAGCAAGCGACTAGCATATATGGTGGCTAACAACGCAAAAGAGAGCGAGAAGAGAAGAAAAGCACGGTCGTGAAGCTAGAAGTGATCAAGAAGTGATCCTAGAGCAACCTACGTCAAACATAACTCCAACACTGTGTTCACTTCCCGGACCCCGCCGAGAAGAGACCATCACGGTTACACATCCGGTTGATGTGTTTTAGTTAAGGTCAACTTCGGGTTTTCTACAACCGGACATCAACAAATTCCCATCTGCCTCATAACCGCGGGCACGGCTTTCGAAAGATAATACCCTGCAAGGGTGTCCCAACTTATCCCATTATAAGCTCTCACGGTCAACAAAGGATATTCCTTCTACCGGGAAGACCCGATCAGTCTCGGAATCCCGGACTACAAGACATTCCGACAGTAATAAAACAAATCCAGCAAAGCCGCCCGATTGTGCCGACAAATCCTGATAGGAGCTGCACATATCTTGGTCTCAGGGCACATCCGGATTGTCCAAACTTCTGGTAGGCCAGTCCAGAGTTGCCCCTAGCGACCACCGGCGGCTGACAGTTTGGACCAACACACGAAGGAGCACTGTCCCGGGGGTTAAAATAAAGATGACCCTCGGGCTCGCGAAAACCCGGGGGAAAAAGGCTTAGGTGGCAAATGGTAAAACCAAAGTTGGGCCTTGCTGTAGGAGACTTATTCAAAGCGAACTGTCAAGGGGGTCCCATAAATCACCCAACTGTGTAAGGAACGCAAAATCAAGGAACATAACACCGGTATGACGGAAACTAGGGTGGCAAGAGTGGAACAAAACACCAGGCATAAGGCCGAGCCTTCCACCCTTTACCAAGTATATAGATGCATTAATTAAATAAGATATATTGTGATATCCCAACAAGTAAACATGTTCCAACAAGGAACAACATCTCCATGTTCCAACAAGGAACAAACTTCATCTTCACCTGCAACTAACAACGCTATAAGCGGGGCTGAGCAAAGCGGTAACATAGCCAATCAACGGTTTGCTAGGACATGGTTGGTTAGAGGCTGACATGGCAATATGGGTGGCATGATATAGCAAGTGGTGGGTATCGCAGCATAGGCATAGCAAAAGAGCGAGCAACTAGCAAGCAAAGATAGAAGTGATTTCGAGGGTATGGTCATCTTGCCTGCAAGGTTCTCAGAGTTGTCGAAAGCTTGGTCCTCGTAAGCGTTCTCAACAGGTTCCTCGTTCACGTACTCGTCTCCCGGCTCTACCCAAAGCAAGAACACAAGCAAAGGAACAACTATCAACCACGATGCAATGCGCAAGCAACATGATACAAAACATGGCATGATATGCGAGATGTGATATGCAATGCATATGCGTGCTCCGGATGGAAAAGGATGAACCAGGCATAATCTTGGAAAACCAAGTATGCCACTGGAACGGTGAGGTGATTTCGGTTGAAATCGATATAAAGAACACCGGAATCGGATGCACGGTTTGGAAATGACAAGCAAAACAAGAATGACCATATTCTGCCATTAACAGCATGATGCTACTTAGCAAGCAACAAAAACTTAAGCTACTGCACCCAAACATATCAACAAAGCATATGACAGTGACCTACTCAAGATGCTTGACAAAAGATGAACACTGAGCTACGGCTAAATCACAACATAACAGGTTCAAACAAGCATGGCAAAAGTGCAAAAGATAACAGGTTCACCGACTTAGTGAAATTAACATGCCAGAAATTAACATCAGGATGACATGTTTAGAGCAAGCAAACAGCATGCTACAACATCAGGACATAGCAAAGTAAGGCATGGCATGAATCTACTCAAGGCACTTAACAAAAGTCCCTTACTGAGCATAAGCCAAAATGATCAGAAAATATGATAACACCCATGTCAAATAAGCAAGTTTCGTTACCGGTTTCAGACTTAACAGAAAACTAGACATGTCAAAAACAGATAACAAGTAGGCATGTTCGTGAGCTCGATGCACTCACTACAAAGCATTACATGATAAACTAAGCATACATACATAAAGAAGACATGGCATAGAAGCTATACATGGCAAGAACAACATCATAGCATGCAAGAATCAACTACACCAAGCTTGGCAAAATCGAATAACATGTAAACAATCTGCCAGCAACATTATATAGCAAAAGTAGAGCTCGATTGACTCAAGCTATGGCACTCCATAAATACAAAAAAAGCCATGGATGGATATAGAAAATCCATATGCTAAAAACACTCTTACTGATCATGCTCAAAAGAGGCATAGATCTCTCTGAAACAACATGAACACATGGCATAAAAATAACAACAGGCAAGGACTTAGTGAAAATACTAAGTATCTGAAATCAGCAACATTATGTACCCTAGTTTGCATGCTTGTGCTAGTCACCACAAAGATCACAAAAAATACATGGCATACACCCCTGGAAAGATAGCATGGCATATTTCAAAACACATGTAGGACTCAACTTCATAGGATGCACACGTCAATCATGGCAAAAATGATAAAAGTGCATGTTGTGAAACAGATCTGAAACTAACATCACATAGCCCTCTTCCAACAGCATTTCGGGCATCCAGATGAACTCAAATGAAAATGGTTCAATGGCATCAAATTATGCACTCACCGAGGCAAACAATTTGACATATTGCACGCACCAAACGGAGCTACGGATGCATATATATGGTGCGATGAAAATGCAACAATAATGCAATAATTTAGGACTTGGAAGAAATTGGGGAAGGGAAAAAGTCAACCCCGAGGTCAGATCCGATCGGGATCGAGGCGGGCTCGCCGGAGTTGGGCGGACGTCGGCCGGAGAGGTCAGAGGGAGGCGTGCGGCGGCGGGGGATCCGGCCGGATCCGGAGCAGGACGAACAGCGGCGAGCTCGCGGCGGGGCCGGGCGGCAGAGGACGCAGCGGCGGTGGAGGCGCTCGTCGCCGGGCGGTCGGGCGCCGGCGGAGGCGCGGCCCGGGTCGGAGGCGGGGCACCGGGCGGCGGACGGCGCGCGGGGCCGAGCTGGGCGGCGGAGGCGCGGGCCGCGGGGGCCGGTGACGGGCCCGGGCGGGCCGGCGGTGTGGGAGGCGGCGGCGCCCACGTGGCGCGCGCTGATTGGCGCGGGCGCGGCGGCGGACGCGTCGGGCTCCGTCCGAACGTGTCCAGCGGCGTGGAGAGGAGCGGGGCTAGGTTTTTGGACCCGAAAATGGAGGAGGGGGCACATATTTATAGGTAGAGGGGGCTAGGAAGCTCCAAATTGAGCATGGTTTTCGGCCACGCGATCGTGACCGAACGGAGATGGACATGGGAGTGACTTAGATGGGTCATTGGGCTGTTTTGGAGGGGTTTTGGGCTGCAACACGCACGAGGCCTTTACGGTTACCCGGTTAACCGTTGGAGTATCAAACGACCTCCGAATGACCCGAAACTTGACAGGCGGTCTACCGGTGCTATACCAAGGCCGCTTGACAAACCTCGGTCCATTCCGAGAAGGTTTAATACCCGCTCACGGAAAAAGGTAAAAGAGGACGCCGGGGAACATAGGAACGCCGGATTGCAAAACGGACAACGGGGAAAATACTCGGATGCACAAGACGAACACGTATGCGAAATCTATAGTCACCCATCTTGATAGAAACATCGGGAGCAACCAAACTAGAAGTCAATAGTTTTCCAGGAGAAACAACTTGCATAACTTTGGACAAAATCTCTGTGTCCACGTTGTGCTTCGATGCAAAAGGATATGACATGAAAGAATGCGATGCACCGGTATCGAATAAGACTTTTGCAGGAATATCATTAACAGGAAGATTACCCATGATCACTTCTGAAGAACCCTCTACTTGAGCTGCATTCAACATGTTCACCTTTGCAGACTTGGAATTATGCTTCACCACTGCATTGCTGGAAGATCTCACAGGAGGAGGAGGCGGAAGGCGCCTTTGGTTGAAGCACTTGTCCGCATAGTGGCCCTTTTGCTGACATTTGTTGCAAGTCACCTCTGAGAGCGGACGATGATAAGGAGCATTTGGTCTTGGAGCTTGGTTCTGAGACTTGTTCTGATAGCCAGGGTTGGGTGGGTGGGAAGATCCACGACCACCTGAGTTCTTCTGTTGGTAAGGCTGACGGAACGGAGGAGGAGGAGGCAACCAGAACTTCTATTGCTTAGCTGCCACAAGTGAGGAAGAAGAAGACTGAACTGCGTCTCTGAATCTCTTCTTAGAAGCCTCACACTTGAGCTGAGCAGCTTCTTGTTTCAGCGCCATGTTGTAGAATTCATCATACTTTAACGGCTCAAAAAGCACGAGAGCAAGTTGCAGATCTTCTCTGAGGCCACGCCTGAATTGGTAGATCATACTCTTCTCATCAGGGATGTCTTGCTTAGCAAAACGAGAGAGTTTCTGGAACTGAGTGTTGTATTGATACACAGACATGTTGTCTTGGTTGAGATTGTGGAACTCCTCACGCTTACTCTCAACAACACTTTCTGGAATGTGATGAGCTTTGAAGTCACGGCGGAAATCATCCCAGGTAATCACATGACCTCCTATGGAATCTTTGTATTGCTAAAACCATTCAGCAGCTTGATCCTTGAGTTGAAAAGAGGCAAACTTGACAAAGTCCTCAGGTCTGACATTGCTGCACTCGAAATGCTTGCTGATATCCACGAGCCAATCATCGGCGTCTGTGGCCTCGACACAGTAGCTGAAGGTCTTTGGCTGATTTGCATGGAACTGATTGAGGGTAGCGAAATGCGGCTGATTGTTGCCTTGGCCTTGATTTTCCTGATTACCTTGCCCTTGGTTGCGATCTTGCAAGAGCTGAATCAGAATCTGAGCGTTGGCATTTGTGGCCGTCATCAAGGCTTGCCATGCCTCCGGAGGCGGAGGTGGTGGCGGAGGGTTAGCCTGACTTCCTTCATTGTGTTCCGGATTCTGACGTGTTGGCGGAGCCATCTTGAAGAGGGTGACATCCATTAGCATCTTGAAAGACATATATTCAAGCTGAATCAAAGGATCGAAATTGCAACATATAGTCTTCACAATAAACATCCGAACAAGAATGAACGAATGAATTCCAAAGTAAATCATCACACTTCCATAAGTTGAGAAGCCACTTAGAAAAAGGTATGGAATAAAATCAACAAGGTATGGATGTGAACAAATACTTGGTAAGGATTACCCAATCACGAACCAACTATCTACGGGAAGAAAATACTAGAGCTACATGAATTCCCACTTATAAACTCCCGAAACTTTCTGGTTATGCAATCAGGTGTTGGGAATACAGGGGACACAAAATATATCACCCAAACTAACAATACCTAGATCCAATTGTATCCATCCTTCAACACATAACCAAGAAACCTTCGGAAATCATCTACCTCAACCTTCAAAAAGCATCCGTTATACGAGTCATGGCAATACTCCCGCACTCGCCTCAGTACTGGGCTATCAGGGTTATCTCACCAACAACTGTACAAAAGAGATTTTCGATGTCGGCGTACTAAACTTAGGTATTCCAGAAATGCAACGATAAAATTATGACGACAACACCTCGGAGCTCAACTCCCCGGGACACCTCCACTAAAACCCCTGCTGATGGGAGGCAACCAAGACAAAGTTGTCATCATAAAACCATCGGAACGATTCTAAGATACCCGCGTGAACCTAAAATTTTTTTTAGTGAAATTTGAGAAGAGAAGAGTCAAAACTCTACGTCAGGATGGCTTACCAGAGCGATGAGGAGACTGGGAAGTAAAAAAGAATTCCTAAACTCTCCGATATATAATTCCTAGATGACTCAAAACATTTTTCTAGACACAACTCGGCCGCTAAAAACGATCAATCAGTGGGGGCTCCTAAGGTCGGGGAAGGCTCTGATACCAACTTGTAACGCCCTCGATGCGGCTATATCTCCCACGTGTCAAGGCACGACTTAGAGGCATAACCGGATTGAAAGAAATGTCGCAAGTGAGGTAATCTTCACACAACCCATGTAATACATAAGGGAAATAGATACATAGTTGGCTTACAATCGCCACTTCACACAATACATAAATAAACATTCATCATCCGATTACACTCAAGGTCCGACTACGGAACCAAAATGAAAGAAGACTACCCCAAATGCTACACAGATCCCCGAATCACCCCAACTGGGCTCCACTACTGATCATCAGGAAAAGACACATAGTAACGGCCACGTTCCTCGTCGAACTCCCACTTGAGCTCGGTTGAATCATCTGCACTGGCATCGTCGGCACCTGCAACTGTTTTGGTAGAATCTGTGAGTCACGGGGACTCAGCAATCTCACACCCGCGAGATCAAGACTATTTAAGCTTAAAGGTAAGGATAGGGTAGTGAGGTGGAGCTGCAGCAAGCGACTAGCATATATGGTGGCTAACAACGCAAAAGAGAGCGAGAAGAGAAGCAAAGCACGATCGTGAAGCTAGAAGTGATCAAGAAGTGATCCTAGAGCAACCTACGTCAAACATAACTCCAACACCGTGTTCACTTCCTGGACCCCGCCGAGAAGAGACCATCACGGTTACACACGCGGTTGATGTGTTTTAGTTAAGGTCAACTTCGGGTTTTCTACAACCGGACATCAAAAAATTCCGATCTGCCTCATAACCGCGGGCACGGCTTTTGAAAGATAATACCCTGCAGGGGTGTCCCAACTTAACCCATTATAAGCTCTCACGGTCAACGAAGGATATTCCTTCTAACGGGAAGACCCGATCAGTCTTGGAATCCCGGACTACAAGACATTCCGACAGTAATAAAACAAATCCAGCAAAGCCGCCCGATTGTGCCGACAAATCCTAATAGGAGCTACACATATCTCGGTCTCAGGGCACATCCGGATTGTCCAAACTTCCGGTAGGCTAGTCCAGAGTTGCCCCTGGCGACCACCGGCGGCTGACAGTTTGGACCAACACTCGAAGGAGCACTGGCCCGGGGGTTAAAATAAAGATGACCCACGGGCTCGCGAAAACCCGGGGGAAAAAGGCTTAGGTGGCAAATGGTAAAACCAAAGTTGGGCCTTGCTGGAGGAGTCTTATTCAAAGCGAACTGTCAAGGGGGTCCCATAAATCACCCAACCGTGTAAGGAACGCAAAATCAAGGAACATAACACCGGTATGACGGAAACTAGGGTGGCAAGAGTGGAACAAAACACCAGGCATAAGGCCGAGCTTTCCACCATTTACCAAGTATATAGATGCATTAATTAAATAAGATATATTGTGATATCCCAACAAGTAAACATGTTCCAAGAAGGAACGACATCTCCATGTTCCAACAAGGAACAAACTTCATCTTCACCTGCAACTAACAACGCTATAAGCGGGGCTGAGCAAAGCGGTAACATAGCCAATCAACGGTTTGCTAGGACATGGTTGGTTAGAGGCTGACATGGCAATATGGGTGGCATGATATAGCAAGTGGTGGGTATCGCGGCATAGGCATAGCAAAAGAGCGAGCAACTAGCAAGCAAAGATAGAAGTGATTTCGAGGGTATGGTCATCTTGCCTGCAAGGTTCTCGGAGTTGTCGAAAGCTTGGTCCTCGTAAGCGTTCTCAACAGCTTCCTCGTTCACGTACTCGTCTCCCGGCTCTACCCAAAGCAAGAACACAAGCAAAGGAACAACTATCAACCACGATGCAATGCGCAAGCAACATGATACAAAACATGGCATGATATGCGAGATGTGATATGCAATGCATATGCGTGCTCCGGAAGGAAAAGGATGAACAAGGCATAATCTTGGCAAACCAAGTATGCCAATGGAACGGTGAGGTGATTTCGGTTCAAATCGATATAAAGAACACCGAAACCGGATGCACGGTTTGCAAATGACAAGCAAAACAAGAATGACCATATTCTGCCATTAACAGCATGATGCTACTTAGCAAGCAACATGAAATTAAGCTACTGCACCCAAACATATCAACAAAGCATATGACCGTGACCTACTCAAGATGCTTGACAAAAGATGAACACGTAGCTACTGCTAAATCACAACATAACAGGTTCAAACAAGCATGGCAAAAGTGCAAAAGATAACAGGTTCACCGACTTAGTGAAATTAACAACATGCCAGAAATTAACATCAGGATGAAATGTTTAGAGCAAGCAAACAGCATGCTACAGGATCAGGACATAGCAAAGTAAGGCATGGCATGAATCTACTCAAGGCACTTAACAAAAGTCCCTTACTGACCATAAGCCAAAATGATCAGAAAATATGATAACACCCATGTCAAATAAGCAAGTTTCGTTACCGGTTTCAGACTTAGCAGAAAATTAGACATGTCAAAAACAGATAACAAGTAGGCATGTTCGTGAGCTCGATGCACTCACTACAGAGCATTACATAATAAACTAAGCATACATACGTCAAGAAGACATGGCATAGAATCTATACATGGCAAGAACAACATCATAGCATCAAAGGATCAACTACACCATGCTTGGCAAAATCGAATAACATGTAAACAATCTGCCAGCAACATTTTATAGCAAAAGTAGAGCTCGATTGACTCAAGCTACGGCACTCCATAAATACAAACAAAGGCAAGGATGGATAGAGCAAATCCATATGCTCAAAACACTCTTACTGATCATGCTCAAAGCAGGCATAGATCTCTCTGAAACAACATGAACACATGGCATAAAAATAACAGCAGGCAAGGACTTGGTGAAAATACTAAGTCTCTGAAATCAGTAACATTATGTACCCTAGTTTGCATGCTTGTGCTAGTCACGACAAAGATCACAAAAAATACATGGCATACACCCCTGGAATGATAGCATGGCATATTTCAAAACACATGTAGGACTCAACTTCATAGGATGCACACGTCAATCATGGCAAAAATGATAAAAGTGCATGTTGTGAAACAGATCTGAAACTAACATCACATAGCCCTCTTCCAACAGCATTTCGGGCATCAAGATGAACTCAAATGAAAATGGTCCAATGGAATGAAATGATATACTCATTGAGGCGAACAATTTGACATATTACATGCACGAAACGGATCTACGGATGCATAGATATGGTGCGATGAAAATGCAACAATAATGCAATAATTTAGGACTTAGAAGAAATTGGGGAAGGGAAAAAGTCAACCCCGAGGTCAGATCCGATCGGGATCGAGGCGGGCTCGCCGGAGTTGGGCGGACGTCGGCCGGAGAGGTCAGAGGGAGGCGTGCGGCGGCGGGACCAGGCGGATCCGGCCGTGGGGGCGCGGGATCCGGCCGGATCCGAAGCAGGACGAACGGCGGCGAGCTCGCGGCGGGGCCGGGCGGCGGAGGACGCGGCGGCGGTGGAGGCGCTCGTCGTCGGGCGGTCGGGCGCCGGCGGGGGCGCGGCCCGGGACGGAGGTGGGGCACCGGGCGGCGGACGGCGCGCGGGGCCGAGCTGGGCGGCGGAGGCGCGGGCCGCGGGGGCCGGTGACGGGCCCGGGCGGGCCGGCGGCGTGGGAGGCGGCGGCGCCCACGTGGTGCGCGCTGATTGGCGCAGACGCGGCGGCGGACGCGTCCGGCTCCGTCCGGACGTGTCCGGCAGCGCGGAGAGGAGCGGGGCAGGGTTTTTGGACCCGAAAATGGCGGAGGGGGGCACATATTTATAGGTAGAGGGGGCTAGGAAGCTCCAAATTGAGCACGGTTTTCGGCCACGCGATCGTGACCGAACGGCGATGGACATGGGAGTGACTTAGATGGGTTATTGGGCTGTTTTGGAGGGCTTTTGGGCTGCAACACACACGAGGCCTTTACGGTTACCCGGTTAACCGTTGGAGTATGAAACGACCTCCGAATGACCCGAAACATGACAGGCGGTCTACCGGTGCTATACCATGGCCGCTTGACAAACCTCGGTACATTCCGAGAAGGTTTAATACCCGCTCACGGAAAAAGGTAAAAGAGGACGCCGGGGAACATAGGAGCGCCGGATTGCAAAACGGACAACGGGGAAAATGCTCGGATGCACAATACGAACACGTATGCGAATGTGATGCACATGATGACATGATATGAAATGCATGACATGAACAAAATGCAAAACGACGGGAAACCCAACCACGAAGGGAATATCATATCACATCGCCGAAAATGGCAAGAGTTGGAGTTGCAATTGTGGCAAGTTACATCCTGGGTGTTACAATGTTCCAGGAGTTACTCACCGGAACGGCATCTTCGATCTCCAGGCGGACTGCGCCGGGCCTGGTGACTCGTATTACCCGATAAGGGCCTTCCCGGCGTCCACTTGTTGGAATTCTTGGCCGATTGAGTTTCTTGATTCCGAGGTCCACCGCGATCCTGAGACCGGCAAGCAGCCCCTCGTACTGTGATGTTTTGTTGGTCGACGCCTCCCTGGGGAAGTGCATCTGGACCACGTACTTGAGGTGCTCTCCGGTGGGCGCGACTAGCAGAACGCCAGCCCCGGCGCCTTGTAAGGAGAAAGCTCCATCAAAGTACATGATCCAATCGCAACTTGCCTCCTTGCCGGGGAGAGCACTCTCTTGGGCTCCTTCGTCAGGCGTCGCGGTCCATTCTGCAATGAATTCCGCCAGGACTCAGCTCTGAATCATTGAAGTGCTTTCAAACTTGAGGCCAAAGCTGGACAGCTCCAGAGCCCATTCCACATTCCTTCCCGTTGCATCCGGATTGTGCAATATCCGTTGCAGAGGGAGGCGAGTGACGACAGTGATCTCGTGCGCCTGGAAGTAATGACGCAGCTTCCTCGAGGCCATAAGAAGGACAAAGAGCAGTTTCTGCACGCCGGAGTACCTCGATCTAGCCCCCTGCAGGAGGGAACTAACAAAGTAGACCGGGTGCTTCATCATTTTCTTCCTCGGCAACACTTCAACCGGCCGTGTCGTCTCTGCATTAGTGGTGTCAGGCTCTGTCGCTGCCATTGCCTCGTCGTCAACCTCTCTCTGCGCCACTAGTGCGGCGCTGACCACCTGGTTTGTTGCCGCTAAGTATAGCAGCAACGGCTCCTGGGGCCTAGGCGCAACTAGTGTTGGCGCGGAGGAGAGGTACCTTTTCAAATCTTGAAGTGCTGCTTCGGCTTTTGGCGTCCACTCCACCGGGCCCGCCTTTTTCAGGATTTTGAAAAAGGGGAGGGCGCGCTCGGCAGACTTGGAAAACCTGCCCATGGCGGCGACACAACCAGCAAGCCGATGCACATCCTTGATTCGCTTGGGTGCTTCAATCTGCTCTATAGCTTTATTCTTGTCCGGATTAGCCTCTATCCCACGCTGTGACACAAAGAACCCGAGAAGCTTGCCAGACGGGACGCCAAAGACGCACTTCTCGGGGTTTAGCTTGAGGTTGATCTTGCGCAGGTTTGAAAATGTTTCTCGCAAGTCTGCGATGAGGGTTGCCCTGTTTTTGGTTTTGACCACTATGTCATCCATATAAGCGTCCATATTTCTATGGAGCTGGTGTTCAAAACCAATCTAGACCGCCCTTGCAAACGTCGAACCAGCACTCTTCAACCCGTACATACCACATGGGGTGATGAATGCTGTTTTCTCTTCGTCTTCTCTCGTCATGAAAATCTGGTGGTAGCCGGAGTAGGCATCGAGGAATGACAACAGATCACACCCAGCCGTGGAGTCAACAATCTGGTCAATGCGCGGCAACGGAAAGGGGTCTTTAGGACAAGCCTTATTACTATCTGTGTAATCAATACACAGCCTCCACTTCCCATTCGCCTTGCGCACTACGACCGGATTGGCCAACCATGTCGTATGGAGCAACCCTCTTACCAGACCCGCTGCCTCCAGTTTCTGGATCTCTTCTGTGATAAACTCTTGTCGTTCCAAAGCTTGCTTTCTAACCTTTTGCTTGACGGGCCGCGCATGAGGACAGACAGCAAGGTGGTGCTCAATCACCTCCCAGGGAACGCCGGGGATGTCGGAAGCTTGCCAGGCAAACACATCGACATTCGACTGCAGGAAGGTGACGAGCGCGTCCACCTATTTGTCATCGAGGGTGGAGCTTATGGTGAAAGCTCCTCCCGTGCTGTCCTCATTGATAGAAACCTTCTTGGTTCACGGCGGAATGGCCCTTGGCTTATTGTTCCTGCCGGTGGAGCTCTTTGGCACGTCCTCGACGGCGGCGCTACACTCCGAAGAGGAGCGCCTGCCGGAGTGGGTGTCCGAGGTCTCATCGGGCCTCTTCTTCTTCCCAGTGGCAGGAGCAAGTGCCCTAGTGGCGGCAGCTGCTGCAGCTGCTTGCTGGTATAGCTGATCAGCACAAATCAGCGCATCTTTCTTATCGGAGGGATGGTGATGATCGTCACAGGGCCTGGCATATTCAGGGTGTTGTAGGCATAGTGTGACGCCGCCATGAACTTGGCCAGCGCTGGGCGGCCAAGGATCCCGTTGTAGGGCAAGGGGATCTTGGTAACATCGAACACGATCCTCTCCGTCCTGTAGTTCAAGTCACTTCCGAAGGTCATGGGCAGCGTGACCTTTCCCCTGGGTTGGCTTCTTCCCGGATTGACCCCCTGAAACGTGCCCGTCTCTTCGAGGTCTCCATCAGGAATCTGCAGTTTCTCGATCACGGCAGGCGAGATCAAGTTCAGACTGTCCCCGCCATCGACTAGCATCTTCGTCACCTTGAGGTTGCGTATTGTTGGCCAAACCAAAAACGGCAAGCGCCCGACCGCAATAGTGTGATCGGGGTGATCCTCGGTGTCGAAAATGACAGGTGTGCTGGACCACTTCAGCGGCTTCTGGGCATCAAACGACGGCTCTGCCGCCGTAATCTCTTGTGCCCACTGTTTAAGCTGGCGGTGAGAAGTATGCAGCGAGGCGCCGCCTTCGACGGACATGGCCCCCGTAGCTTTCTGAAACTCTTGGTCGCCGGACTCGTTGTCCTCTTCGTGATTGTCGTCTTCTGGCTTCTTGTCACGGCCCCGGGCGGGCCTCTCCTACTGCTTATCCTTGGCGCGACGGCCCGCCTGGCCGTCACGCTTCTTGCCGGACCCCTCAGCACCGTCTTGGCCCTTCTCCTTGTCCCGGCTCTCATATTCAGCCCTCTTCTTCTCAGCGAGGAGCTCAACCTGTCGGCAGTATTGGAGAGCGTGGCCTTTGGTGCGATGGATCTTGCAGTATCGCTTGTTGGAGTTTCCTGACTTCTTGGCAGCCGCCAAGGCCCGGCAAGCGACACATCCGGCAATCTCCTTGCCGGGGTCGTCTGACTTGGTTTTCTTGATGGAGCCGGTGTCATTAGATCCCTCGACGGCAAGCACTGCTTTACCTTTGCGCTTCTGATTGTGGCGCCGGCCTTTCTTCGCCGGGGCGATAGTGTCCTCATTCGAGGAGTCGGTTTCCACGCCGGCATCTTCGCCGCGGTACTTCCTCCCTTCCTCAGCTCGGGCACATCTGTCGGCAAGAACATAGAGCTCTGCCACATCTTTCACCTTGTTCGTCGCCAGCTCTTCGCGCATCTTGCGGTTACGCATGTTCTGATGGAATGTGCTGATGATGGCGGCAGGATGAACATCAGGGATGTTGGACTGTATCCGGCTGAACCTCTGAATATACTTGCGGAGACTCTCACCTCCCTTCTAGGGAATGACGTGCAGATCGCTCGCTTGGCCATGAGCTTGGTAACCGCCAGTGAAGGCGCCCACGAACTCATGGCACAAATTCGACCAGGAGGAAATGGAGTCTACCGGCAAGTGCATCAACCATGACATGGTGTTGGGTTTAAGAGCCAACGGGAAGTAATTCGCAAGCACCTTATCGTCGCGGGCTCCGGCAGCCTGCATCGCGATGGTGTAGATGCTGAGGAACTCAGACGGGTGGGTCTTGCCGCCGTACTTCTCGCCCACGTCAGGTTTGAAGGTGCGGTCAGTGGGCCACTGGAACTGCCACAGCTCACGGGTAAAAGCCGGACAGCCCACCTCGTAAGGCAGGCCTCCAGGGCTCTCTGGTGCCGGGTGGTTCATAGCAGGCCCCGCTCGCTTGTCTGACTGGTGGCGCGCTCCGCGCCGGCGCTCGATGGTGGTTCGAGCGTCTTCATGTTCCCGATCTCGAAGGACCTGGCGCTGGTCACAGTGGGTCCGTGGGTCGGACAACGCTATGGAGATTTCGTCGCCCGTAACGTCGCGACGAGCAGGCGTCCACGGCACCGGGCTAGGTGGAGGTGAGTGCACCGTGGTCGCGGCGCCGCCAGCTTTCCTGCCACTGGTACACCGGACATCGTCGGAGCGTCGACCCGGGGGTCCTGTCGGACTCGGTTCGTCTTTGTTGGCCACCGCAACAAAACTTTGGATGGTGGCTCTCCATTTGTCGAGTTTCCCCGTAGTGGGAGGAAAGTCGAGGCACAACTGCGCACGCGCCAGGGCTTCTGCTGGCGTCGGTGGCAGCGAAACCTGCATGGATCGCGACGCGCTTCGACTTCTGACCATGTCAGAAGGAGCTCTATCACGACCGCGCAGTCGCACGCCATCTTCACTAGCGCCTCGGCGAGCGGGAAGGTCTTCCACATCCCGGGAATGGCGCTCGGTGCTTTTCCCGTGGTGACGCCCGGGGTCTTCGGGGTGATCACACCGCTCGTCGCGCGCCTCTTGAGAGGAGCGCGCCGTCGGCGCCGGAGTGGGAGTCTTGGAGGCCCTCGCGCCACTAGCGGGCGGGGCAACAGTGACCCTGGAAGGCCCCGCGCCACCTGCGGAGGGCCCGGCTCCGTCTTTGGATTTTGCGGTGTGCGGTCCGTTACCAGGCGCACGAACATCGCCGCCTCCCAAACTCCGGCTGCTAGGACAGTGTTGGTGTTCGCGAACAGCGCCCCGGGTCCTTTCTGCGACCGGTCCGCTGCTCGCCTGCGTCGGGACGGGATGCCGGCTTCCGACGGGCCAACCGCCACTGTCGTCTTCTTCTTGGGCGCCATGACGATGAAGAAGCATCGAACTAACTGCTAAAGCCGATTCTCACAGCTGCGCCCCCTACCTGGCGCGCCAAAGATGTCAGTGGAAACGACACCTATGGGATCACAAGAATCCCTACTGCGGTTGCGGGGCGCGGGGTTGTGAAAAGAGAGGATCAAACAGATAGCACGCGGTTCCTTTACCCAGGTTCGGGCCGCAGGGATGCGTAAAACCCTACTCATGCTTTGGTGGATTGTATATCTGTGTTCTTGAGCTAGCTATGGGGCGTCGAGAGCTCCAAAAAGCCGAATCCTCCTCCTGGTCGCCTGGGCCCTCCTTTTATAGAGAAAGGGGTTGCCACAGTGGCAAACAAGAGGTGGAAAGGGTACAGTGACGCGAGGTTATCCCTTGCATTACATGACAAGGCGCATTTAATGCGCCTTGCTTAGGTGTCCTTGCTTTATCGGGGGCGAGGGGGAGCCCCGTCTTGTCCGTCGTCGCTCCCTCTCGCGTCGACACGCGTCCTAGCCAGCAGTGCTCATGACACCATGTAGTTGGGTAGGCAGCTGAAGTGGCGCAGCGGTGGGTCTCCACGAGGATTTGCATGCCCCCACGCAGGTGCCTGCCCAGCTGGTTGGGTTGGCAGCTGCATGCGGGCGGTGGCGGAGGCGCGACTGGCGCGGGTCTGGTGGTGGCCCCATGGGTGTTCGTGGCAAGGGCCTTGCCGCGGCCCCGGCAAGGGTCTTGCCGGGGTCCCGACAGGGGTCTTGCTGTGGCGCCTGCTGTCATCCCCGACAAGGTTCTTGCCCGGGGCCTTGTGGTCCTCCTTGGCTGGAATCCCGCCAAGGATCATCATCTTCTAAAGTGTGCATCTGATCTTGAATGTCTTCACAAAGATCTGCATTCCACCACGGGGATGCCTCCGGAATCCTTGCTCCATGGGGGCAGTGGACTCAAGGGTGACCCGCTCTGTAGGTGTGGGGTGAGCTACCTCGGCAAGGTCTTGCCGAGTTTGCAAAAACCGCCCTCCAGCAAGGATCTTGCCGGGGGGGCCTGCTTCGTCCCCTTCGCTCTTTGTGGTCTTGGTCTTGGCGTCGTTCGGCTTCTCCTTAGCTTTGGCCTCGTCCATAAATAAATGAAGCGCTGGCGCCCCAAGTTATAGCATGCATGCTAGGTCGAGTCTCGTCCTTGGTTAGGGTTGGTAGTGCTTAGCGGCGGCTAACCCCTAGCTTAGAGGTCGAGTGTGCGTCTCTTTGCCATTCTTTTGTCTTCCCTGGCTCGCATTACTCACATATATCCTTGCCGGGTCACTTGAGGACAAGAAGGAGAAGAGGGACGGACCAACATCTAGACCCCGGCGGGCCCAGTACTGCCGGGGGCTGCAAGAGCAAAGATTTACCCACCGCAAACCAGAGTTGCCGGGGGCTACAGTCTCAGATAAGTTCTTCATCCCTTATCATGCATTCATTTATGGACTGAGGTATGTGAAACCTCGTTTCTTCCTAAAGCTACCATTCTCCCCTAACTCTAGGCCCTAGGGCTCGTTCCTAGGGCCAGGTTTAGTCGTAGTCGCGGCAGCGAAAGGATGAAACGAGGAGCCTGAACTCGCCTCCTCCCTACCTCCGCCAAAAGCGTAAGAAAGGTCGAGCAACGTGGGAAGACGGCAAGGCCTGCTGCCGGGCAAGGAAATGTTTATCCTAGAGATATCAAGGATTTACTCCTTGACGCGGGTTCTACCCACAAACAAATGACCAGGCAAGCATCCCTTTTTCATTAAAAACATTCCACTCAGGTACAGTCCATAGGGAATGAAAAACATGAATGATGGGATTACAAGTTTTAAATTCATCTAAGGCCCGAAGGCTTACAAACTATAAACAGATGAGGTGCCCGTAATCGCTTTCTTGTCCCTCTCCTCAGGAGGCAGGTCAAGGAGGCGAAAAGGGCAAAAGGGGCGCCTAGACAAGCTACGGGTGGCAGAAGACAACAAGAGAACATCTCGGTGGTCTTCCGAAGGCTGGATGGTGACGGCAGCGCCGGAGGCAGAGCTCGAAGACGAGGCGGCAGGACGTCAGCACGCGTCGAAGGCGTCGGTGCCCGCGTACTCTGAGTTGACGGCCTTGCCGCCCGCCCTCTTCATCTTCCGCAACCTCCCAACGCCAGCCGCCCAAGGAAACGACCCCGAGAAGTTCAGGGAGCCGGCGACACGGATGATGGGGTCGCCTGTGCCGCACGAGGCGGCGCCTGACACCTAGTCGGACCCGTCATCCTGCCGCCTGCTACCCTCGTCGTCGCTGCCGCTGTCCTCCTCGTCACTCCCGCTCGAGGAGGAGTCTTCGCTATCAGAAAAGCTCTCCACGCAACACCTTGCATGGGTCCCGAAGCATCTGAAGACCTTGACGGAGAGGAGGCCACCCTCCATCAGCTTGAAAAGGAGAGTGAGCCCCTCCGTCAAGTGGTGGATACGAGCGAACGTCTTCCACCCCCGACGAAGATACATCATGTGAGGGGCTGGGAAGTCGACGCGAACCCGTGTGCCGCTGATCCCACAGCTCCTCATGTGCAGCCGCAACGACTCCGGCAGATCCAGCTCCATATCCCGCACGAATGGAGTCGGGAGACGAAGGCGACGGTGAGGCGGGCGGCGCAGCCTGACGAAGAACTCGCATGGGTCATCTCCGACATGGCCCTCCATGGGGGGAGGAACTGCTGGCGGAGGCGAAGCTGGCGCGCCGCCCCGTCCCCCTATTCCCCGAGCGCCTCGACCTCACCCACGGCCTTGCCCTCTCCCCTTCCCCTCACGGCTGTCTCTGCCACCGCAGGTGTAGGAGAAAGAGGGACGCGTTGTCGAGCGGCGACCCTCGTCACCACCGTCGAAGGACCAGGATTCCCTCTCTCCATGGCGGATGGAAGGGGGAGCAGAAGCTGAAGGAAGGAGGAGATGAAAGAATGTGGGACACCATCCCCCCTCCCGCTCTTTATAAAGGAATGGGGGGCTCGGCCGCCCCGCTCAGCCAATCAAGACACGGAAGGCACAGGGAACTAGGACCCACCCGCCGCCCCGGCTCGCAGCCGCCCGGTTTCCCGCCTCCACCGTTCACCTCCCCAAGCGCATGAAAGCCGCATGGCGGGCGTGCAAGACCGAGACGACGGGTGAGGCGACCTCTCCCCACCCCGTGACCATGGGGAGTGGACGCCTTGAAGACCATGCCTCGGCCCCGCTCAGTAAATGGGCAGCGCCCCCACGCCACCCTCCATTTATGGGGAAGGCGCGAACCGCCCCCTTTACCATGACGTGACACATGCGCGCAGAGATCAACCCCACGCGTGCCACCCACGTCACGCATGCCTCCCAACGCCACGCTAGCGCGCCAAGGAACCTACCGCTATAAAAACCGCCCCGCCTGCCCATGCACCGTTTTTGGGCCTAGCCCAATGACGCGATTGCGCTTACGTGTGGCCCAGGCCCGGGGGCTCCTGTCGATGTACAAAAAGAGGGGTACACTTTTTGTACCCCTATAACTGTGCACGGGCGGTCTGAGCCACGGGCACCACCGCGCTGGGCAAGGCAAGGGAGGTGAGCCGAGGTAAGGCCGAAGCCCAAGAGAAGCAGAACGACTGAGGGAGTCCTGGAATAGGGGGTGTCCGGGTAGCCGGACTATACCTTCAGCCGAACTCCTGGACTATGAAGATACAAGATTGAAGACTTCATCCCGTTTCCGGAAGGGACTTTCCTTGGCGTGGAAGGCAAGCTTGGCGATGCGGATATTTAGATCTCCTACCATTGTAATCGACTTTGTGTAACCCTAACCCTCTCCGATGTCTATATAAACCGGAGGGTTTTAGTCCGTAGGACAACAGAACATACAACAATCATACCATAGGATAGCTTCTAGGGTTTAGCCTCCTTGATCTTGTGGTAGTTCTACTCTTGTACTACCCATATCATGAATATTAATCAAGCAGGACGTAGGGTTTTACCTCCATCAAGAGGGCCCGAACCTGGGTAAAACTTCGTGTCCCTTGTCTCCTGTTACCATCCGCCTAGACGCACAGTTCGGGACCCCCTACCCGAGATCCGCCGGTTTTGACACCGACATTGGTGCTTTCATTGAGAGTTCCTCTGTGTCATCGGCTTTAGGCCCGATGGCTCCTTCGATCATCAACAACGATGCAGTCCAGAGTGAGACTTTTCTCCCCGGACAGATCTTCGTTTTCGGCGGCTTCGCACTGCGGGCCAATTCGCTTGGCCATCTGGAGCAGATGGAAAGCTACGCCCCTGGCCATCAGGTCAGATTTGGAAGTTTAAACTACACGGCTGGCATCCACGGGGACTTGATCTTCGACGGATTCGAGCCACAGCCGAGCGCGCCGCACTGTCTCGAACGGCATGATCTAGCTCTGCCGACGAACAGTGCCCTAGAGGCCGCACACGCTTCAGTTCCGACCCTTAATTCTGAGCCGGCCGTGCCGATCGAGGAGGAGCGGTTAGACGCCGCCTCGGGGGCTGCAATCTCAAAGGCGATTGAGCTGAACACCAGCCCCGCACTCCGCAAGGCCCGTGACTCCGAGGGGCTGGATTCCTCCCCGGACTCCAAGCCCTCCGCGTGCCTACCAATCGAATCCGATTGGGCGCCGATCATGGAGTTCACCGCTGCGTACATCTTCCGGCACTCGCCCTTCGGCGACATCCTGAAGTCACTAAAGTGTCACGCCAAAGATGCGACCCTATCCTAAAGGAACTCGAAGGTCCCACCAAGGATAGAAGCGCATCTTCAAGACACTTTTGCAAGGTGGATATCATTACATCAACATTACATAATAGTGGGGATACATCCAATACATACAATGTCACATGAATACAACAATACAACATATACAAGACCAACATCCGACTACAGATGAAACATAAATAGAAAACCAAACAATATCCACCCTGCTAGCCCAGGCTGCCGACCAGGAACCTATCCCTCAATCGAAGAAGAAGCAGAAGAAGAACTCCAACACAAATAAACATCGCTCTCACGTCATGATCATCGCATAACCTGTACCTGCAACTGGTGGTGTAGTAATCTGTGAGCCACGAGGACTCAGCAATCCCATAACCATGGGTATCAAGACTAGCAAAGCTTAAAGGGGAAGGAAGTGGTAAAGTGGTGAGGTTGCAGCAGCGACTAAGCATGTATGGTGGCTAACTTACGCAAATAAGAGCGAGAAGAGAAGCAAAGCAAGCGGTCGTCAACTAGTAATGATCAAGAAGTGATCCTGAACTCCTACTTACGTCAAGCATAACCCAGAAGCCGTGTTCTCCTCTCGATCAACCCCGAAAAGAAACACTCACGGTTACACACACGGTTGGTGTATTTTAGAAGAGTTTACTTTAAGTTTACTACAACCGGACATTAACAAATTCCCATCTGCCCATAACCGCGGGCATGGCTTTCGAAAGTTCAAACCCTGCAGGGGTGTCCCAACTTAGCCCATGATAAGCTCTCGCGATCAACGAAGGATATTCCTTCTCCCGGGAAGACCCGATCAGTCTCGGAATCCCGTTTACAAGACATTTCGACAATGGTAAAACAGGACCAGCAAGACCGCCCGATGCGCCGACAATCCCGATAGGAGCTGCACATATCTCGTTCTTAGGGCAACACCGGATGAGACAGGCTACGAGTAAAAGCAGGCCTCGAGTTTCCCCGTGGTGGCCCCGCAGGCGGCTCGGTTCGAACCAGCACTTAGAGAAGCACTGGCCCGGGGGGGCTAAATAAAGATGACCCTCGGGCTGGCCGACCCAAGGGAAAGGGATCGGTGATAGGAAAATGGTAAAACCAAGGTTGGGCCTTGCTGGAGGAGTCTTATTCAAAGCGAACTGGCAAGGGGGTCCCATAAATCACCCAATCGCGTTAGGGACGCAAGATCCGGGAACATAATACCGATATGACAGAAACTAGGGCGGCAAGAGTGGAACAAAACACCACGCAAAAGGCCGAGCCTTCCACCCTTTACCAAGTATATAGATGCATTAATAATATAAGAGATATTGTGGTATCCCAACATAAACATAATCCAACATGGAGCAATCTTCATCTTCACCTGCAACTAGCAATGCTATAAGAGGGGCTAAGCAAAAGCGGTAACATAGCCAAACTACAGTTTGCGAGGAAGGGAGACAAAGGTTAGAGGTTCATGGCAATTTGGGAGGCTTGAGCAGCAAATGGTAGGTAACACATCATAGCGATAGAACGAAGCAACTAGCATAGCAATGATAGTAATCAGATCCACGGTGACGGTCATCTTGCCTGAAATCCCGCAAGGAAGAAGAACGAATCCATGAAGAAGATGAAGCCATGAAGACGAACCAAGCGTAGATGAACGAATCCTCACGATCGCAACGAAACGGGAACTATCAAGAAGAAGCACACAACATAGTAAACACACCACTCATGAACAAGGCATGATGCTCAACCAAGTATAATGCATGGCAAGGCTACATGATACTACTCATGGCAAGAGATGATGCATACAAGAACAAGACAACAAAGCAAGTTTAAATGAGGCCGGAAACAACATACAACACTTCCGGTAAGTCCTCATATGCAAATTTCGAAATTGGTCCAGATCTGAATAAAGCTTATGTTCAAGTTCTTAAACAGCAAGTTAAGATGCACCAACATGATGTACACGAAATTCTAGTCAGGTTACATATAAAGTTCATTAGATTTGGAGCTACGGCCTACAAGATATGAGCATAACAAGTCAAACATGGCATTGACGCAAAATGCATCCAAACATCAAGCAAACATACTCAAGAAAAGGATGCAACATGATAATATGAAGCTACACACAATTTTAAGCAAGTTTCATATAGAGCACACTCAAAACGGAGCAACGGATCAACACACACACCCTATACAAGTTTAAAGGACATGCTGTCCAAAACAGCAACTAGGCATATTGCAAGCATCAAAACAATAAGCTACAGCATCTTAACATGAAAAAAAAGCATGGAAATGATGTAAAGGTAAAGCCTAACAAAACATGAACACTGAGCTATATCCAGAAACTAATAGAACATGCTCAAAAGGACATGGCAAGATTGCAAATAATAACAGGTTCACAGACTTGGCAGAATTCACAGAACATGGCAGAAATAACATTAGGTTGCAATGTTTAGAGCTATAACACAACATGTTACAGCAAGCTATCATGTCAAGCTAGAGCAAGGGATGAATCTACTCAAAGCATTTAACAAGAGTCCCTTACTGACCATGAGCCAAAAGGTATCAGAAGATATGATGGCACCCATGTAAACATAGCAAGTTTCGTTACAGATTTCAGACTTAGCAGAAAACTGGACTTGGCATAGAAGCTATACATGGCAAGAAAACTGGACATTACAGATTTCAGACTTAGCAACAACAGCATCATGAAGGCATCTTCACGAGCTCGATGCACTCACTACGAGGCATTCAGTGACAAACCAAGCATTCACTCAGAAACTAGACATGGCATAGAAGCTATACATTGCAAGAAAAATAAAATAGCATGCACGGATCAACTACAACAAGCTTAGCAAAATTGCTAAACATGTTAACAATCTGCCAGGAACATTTTATAGCAAAAGTAGAGCAAGATTAAGCAATGCTAGGTCACTCCATAAATACAAACAGAGACATAGATTGATAGAGCATATCCATATGTCCAAAACACCCTTACTGAACATACTCAAAAGAAGCATGGATCTCACTGTAGCAACATGAATACATGGCATGAAAATAACAGGAGACAAAGACTTGAAATTAGCAACATCATGAAGCCTAGTTTACATGCTCGTGCTAGTCACCACATAGATTACAAAAATACATGGCATAAACCTCTGGAAAGATGGCATGGCATAGTTGAAAACACATGTAGAGCTCAATATCATAGGATGCACACATCAACCATGGCGAAAATGACAAAAGTGCATGTACTGATAAGAATCTGAAACTAACATCACATTGCCATTTTCCAACAGCATTTAGGGCATCAAGATGAGATCAAATGAAAATGATGCAATGAGATGAAATGATGTACTCGTCGAGTCGAATATTTTTATACACTACACGGATGAATCGGAGCAACAGTGACGAAGTTATGATGCGATGAACAGGGGCTAGAAATGCAAAATAAAAATGACAGGGAAATCGGGGCAACCTTGGGGGAAAAAGTCAACGCGACGAGGGAGACGGCGGATCTCGCCGGAGACGTCGCCGGACTTGCGGGGAATGACGGCCGGTGTTGAAGGGGGCCTCGCCGGAGCAAGGGGGAGCCGGATCTGGTCGCTCCTCAACCGGATCTGGCCGGAGGCGGCAAGCGGCGAGGTCGGCGACTGCGGGACGCAAGGGGCGCCGCGGTGGCGCTCGGCGCGGAGGGGCTGACCGGAGAGCGGGCGGAGGCGGCGCGGGGCCTGGTGCGGCGGCGGGGAGGCGGCGCATCGGCGGAGGTGCGCGGTCGCGGGGCGCGGGCGGCTCGGGAGGCTTGCTGGGGCGGCACGGCGGCGACCTTAGGCGCGGGCGGCGGGGTGCACGGGCGGCGGCGGCGCTAGTCGCCGGCGAGCGCGCGGTGCGGGCTCGTGCCGCCGACGGAGGAGCGGCGCGAGGCGGCGGGGCGCGGGCCTGCGGCGGCGGCGGTTCTGGCCCGGGCGGGCCACGGTCGGGCTTCGCGGGCCAGCGGGCGGAGCGGAGGAGAGAGAGAGGACCGGCGGGGTGAGGTGGCACGCGGGGGTTTGAGGAGACCGGCGGCGGGGCGACGTGGCGATGTGGGAGTGGCTGGCGGCGACGGCGGGGAGAAAGACGCTAGGGTTCATCCGCAAAAATGGAAGGGGATGGACGTTTATATAGGTAGAGGGAGCTAGGGGGCTCCAAAATGAGTGCGGTTTTCGCCCACACGATCGTGATCGAACGACCTAGATGATGGAACAGGTTTAGGTGGGTTTTGGGCCACTTTGGAGGTGTGTTTGGCAGCACACAAAAGTGGCCTTTGCGGCTACCCGGTTAAACATTGGAGTATCAAACGGACTCCAAATGACACGAAACTTGACAGGCGGTCCACCGGTGGTGTACCAAGGCCGCTTGGCAAACCTCGGTCCATTCTGAGAAAGCTTAACACCCACACACGAAAAGAGGCAAAAGGGGGCGCCGGGGAACATAGGAGTGCCGGATTGCAAAACGGACAACGGGGAAAATGCTCGGTTGCGTGAGACGAACACGTATGCAAAAGCGATGCACATGATGACAAAATATGGAATGCAGATGATGACATGGAAAAATGCAACATGCAAGCACATGACATGGCAATGACGACGAATAAACGGAAGACACCTAGCGCGTCGAAAACGGGGCGTTACAACTCTCCTCCACTAACAAGAGATCTCGTCCCGAGATCTTAGGACGGAGACGGGGGAAAAAAGGCTAAGGTGAAACAAGAACGCGAGAGGGAAAAAGAACAAAGTCGAGAAGACTCGAGTAGAAAAGAGGAAATGCAAATATGACAATAATCAAAAGCTCAAGGAACAAGATAAGAAAGGAATAAGACTGAAAGAATTTAGGCATCACTCCGGTTGGACATGGAAAGATTAGAACATGATCTTGAGAAGATGGAATGATACTTGACGAGACGAACAACACAATGCCTCCGGAATACCTTGAAAGAGTTGAAAGAAAAGAACGGAGAAGAAGACGACATCTTCTACCACGAGTTAAATAGAAAGCGACCTTAGACGAAAGGATTGAACGGAGTTGTTGGAAATTCAACAACAAAAGAATAAGCTTGTTGTGGACTTATGGATAACATCTCAAAATTATGAGGTGATAACCCACCATACGCGGAAAAGATTGAATAGCTGAGAGGAACGAAGAAATGCAAAACTCCACTTCAAAAGAATACGGAGAATTAATTGCACTTCGAGATGCAGGAAGAAAAAGATACTTGAGCTCCTTCAACAAGAATCTTCATGAACACTTGAAGAATGAATTAAATATTGTCGAACCACCATAAGAACTCCGGTAACAAAAGGACGATGAGATAACATTGAAGGATGAAAGGGATAAGATTTAAGCCTTGTGATGATTCGGATGGAGCCTCGCGATGAGATAGGTGAGAAGACTTGGAACTCCGCAAAAGAGAAGATGAACAACTTGGAATCAAGAGATTATTCATCAAGAACAATCTCCGAAGAAAAGAATTGATCCACTTGATGAAAGAAAAATAATTAAGAATTATGTTATGCTTATCCTTCATCAATTAAATTGATGAGAAGGAATGGATTGCATACAACTTATTCACATTGGGAAAAGATTAAGGGGGGGATATAGCGCCAAATTTGGGAAGGTCTTCATGAGCCACCGGTAGGAATGAAAAGAACGAATGAATTGCTATGATGAGAACAGAAAAGGAATCTTCAACGAACCACCGTGAAAATGTAAACGAACAAAGAGAAGAGAACGAATCGCCGGAAAGAATTACAAAATGAACGAAGATACTTGAGGGAATTTAGAGACAAGAGAACGAAGAGATCGCGAACTGATTAAAGAAAGCTTGAACTAAGCACCAACACAACTATGGAACGAATGAAGCTGCAAAACTTGGGACGAGGAAATCCTCTGAAATGGAGGCCTACGGATAAACGAAACGAGAAAGCAACTCCTGAAATACCCCGGATGGTTAAGAAAAGAATCTCTGACAAACGGAATAATTTGAGAGGATGACATGAAGCTAGCACCGCGAATCTCCGGGAGAACGGACAAGGTTTACGAGAAATTTTTCTTCGGTCTTCAAATGTTGAGAATGACGATGGGGAACACCAGTAAAATTGTTGAGATACACCGGGAGAATGATAAGAGAAAAGATTGAACCGAACATAAAAGAATTTGAGAGCGATCTTGGAAAGGCATCTGACTGATGAAATTCATTCTTACGTCAAACTTCGAAAAAGGATTTGAGAATAACTCCGGGAAAATAAGAAGAGTCAGGTAAGATCCTGGGAAAAGATCTGTGGGTTAGGGCCCACTGAAAAGAAACACCATTGGTAAGGATTGTCGAATGATAAATGATGCACCGGAACGATTGAAAGATTTGAATGAGGTGACAACCTCGAAATAATTGAATGCAAACACGAATCCTCTGAAATGTCTTCAACACTCCGGAATGATAGAATGGCGAGAGGCGAACGATCAGATGGAAATATTTGAGCTGAGGGGAAGAATACGACCGACAATGAAAAAACTTGAATTTGAATCCACGGGAAAGAAAATGCGACGAACAAAGATTAACTAGGCAAGAATTCACCGGTTGAGATAATTCAGGAAAGACTGCAGATAATCCACACGAATGAAATTGATGCTCGAATAGAGACTCAGACTCTGGAATAAAAGGGGTGGGAGGACGGGAAAACACAGTTAACTTGAACGGGGAATCAACAAGTAACTTGAAGAGAAAAAAAACACCGATTGAAATAATTGAGGAGAGAGTGCAAAGGCTTCGCACGAGTAGAATGGATACTCGATTACAGACTCCGGTTCCGAGAAGAAGAAGGGAGGGTGGGCGGGAAAAAAACAAGGACAACTTCGGACAGGGAAACAACGTCGTGGGGGAAGAACTGAGGATTGATCTCGCGAAACACAAAGAGGTTTGAGTCGATTTGACGAGAGATGCACCGGATAAAAGAGGAAGGACAACGAGCGAAAACTATCTGCGTGATCCTAAAGAAAAATTTGAACAGGAAGAGGAGTAGTTCAAAACATCTACGTCAAGATTTCTCACCAAAGCGACGAAGGGGATGAGGAGTAAAAAGAATTCCTACTCTCCGATATAGCTAGACTCCAAAAAAGTTTTCTTCTAGACTCAACATCGGCCAAACTACACGATCAATCAAGGGGGCTCCTAGGGTCGGTCGAGGCTCTGATACCAACTTGTCACGCCCAAGGTGCGACCCTATCCTAAAGGAACTCGAAGGTCCCACCAAGAATAGAAGCGCATCTTGAAGACGCTTTTGCAAGGTGGATATCATTACATCAACATCACATAATAGTGGGGATACATCCAATACATACAATGTCACATGAATACAACAATACAACATATACAAGATCAACATCCGACTATGGATGAAACATAAATAGAAAATCAAACAATATCCACCCTGCTAGCCTAGGCTTCCAACCAGGAACCTATCCCTCAATCGGAGAAGAAGCAGAAGAAGAACTCCAACACAAATAAACATCGCTCTCGCGTCATGATCATCGCATAACCTGTACCTCCAACTGGTGGTGTAGTAATCTATGAGCCATGAGGACTCAGCAATACCATAACCATGGGTACCAAGACTAGCAAAGCTTAAAGGGGAAGGAAGGGGTAAAGTGGTGAGGTTGCAGCAGCGACTAAGCATGTATGGTGGCTAACTTACGCAAATAAGAGCGAGAAGAGAAGCAAAGCAAGCGGTCGTTAACTAGTAATGATCAAGAAGTGATCCTGAACTCCTACTTATGTCAAGCATAACCCAGAAACCGTGTTCTCCTCTCGATCAACCCCGAAAAGAGACACTCGCGGTTACACACACGGTTGGTGTATTTTAGAAGAGTTTACTTTAAGTTTACTACAACCGGGCATTAACAAATTCCCATCTGCCCATAACCGCGGGCACGGCTTTCGAAAGTTCAAACCCTGCAGGGGTGTCCCAACTTAGCCCATGATAAGCTCTCGCGATGAACGAAGGATATTCCTTCTCCCCGTGGTGGCCCCGCAGGCGGCTCGGTTCGAACCAACACTTAGAGAAGCACTGGCCCGCGGGGGCTAAATAAAGATGACCCTCGGGCTGGCCGACCCAAGGGAAAGGGATAAGTGATAGGCAAATGGTAAAACCAAGGTTGGGCCTTGCTGGAGGAGTCTTATTCAAAGCGAACTGTCAAAGGGGTCCCATAAATCACCCAATCGCGTTAGGGACGCAAGATCCGGGAACATAATACCGATATGACGGAAACTAGGGCGGCAAGAGTGGAACAAAACACCAGGCATAAGGCCGAGCCTTCCACCCTTTACCAAGTATATAGATGCATTAATAATATAAGGGATATTGTGATATCCCAACATAAACATAATCCAACATGGAGCAATCTTCATCTTCACCTGCAACTAGCAACGCTATAAGAGGAGCTGAGCATAAGCGGTAACATAGCCAAACAACGGTTTGCTAGGAAGGGAGACAAAGGTTAGAGGTTCATGGCAATTTGGGAGGCTTGACCAGCAAATGGTAGGTAACACAGCATAGCGATAGAACGAAGCAACTAGCATGGCAATGATAGTAATGAGATCCAAGGTGACAGTCATCTTGCCTGAAATCCCGGAAGGAAGAAGAACGAATCCATGAAGAAGATGAAGCCACGAAGACGAACCAAGCGTAGACGAACGAATCCTCACGATCGCAACGAAACGGGAACTACCGAGAAGAAGCACACAACATAGTAAACGCACCACTCATGAACAAGGCATGATGCTCAACCAAGTATAATGCATGGCAAGGCTACATGATACTACTCATGGAAAGAGATGATGCATACAAGAACAACACAACAAAGCAAGTTTAAATGAGGCCGGAAACAACATACAACACTTCCGGTAAGTCCTCATATGCAAATTTCGAAATTGGTCCAGATCTGAATAAAGCTTATGTTCAAGTTCTTAAACAGCAAGTATCGACGCACCAACACGATGTACATGAAATTCTAGTCAAGTTACATATAAAGTTCATTAGATTTGGAGCTACGGCCTAGAAGATATGAGCATAACAAGTCAAACATGGCATTGATGCAAAATGCATCCAAACATCAAGCAAACATACTCAAGACAAGGATGCAACATGATAATATGAAGCTAAACGCAATTTTAAGCAAGTTTCATATAGAGCACACTCAAAATGGAGCAACGGATCAACACATACACCCTATACAAGTTTAAAGGACATGATGTCCAAAACAGCAACTAGGCATATTGCAAGCATCAAAACAATAAGCTACGGCATCTTAACATGAAAAAAGAAGCATAGACACGATGTAAAGGTAAAGCCTGACAAAACATGAACACTGAGCTATCTCCAGAAACTAATAGAACATGCTCAAAAGGACATGGCAAGATTGCAAATAATAACAGGTTCACAGGACATGGCAGAAATAACATCAGGTTGCAATGTTTAGAGCTATAACACAACAAGTTACAGCAAGCTATCATGTCAAGATATAGCATGGGATGAATCTACTCAAAGCATTTAACAAGAGTCCCTTACTGACCATGAGCCAAAAGGTATCAGAAGATATGATGGCACCCATGTAAACATAGCAAGTTTCGTTACAGATTTCAGACTTAGCAGAAAACTGGACATGGCATAGAAGCTATACATGGCAAGAAAACTGGACATTACAGATTTCAGACTTAGCAACAACAGCATCATGAAGGCATCTTCGCGAGCTCGATGCACTCACTACGAGGCATTCAATGACAAACCAAGCATTCACCCAGAAACTAGACATGGCATAGAAGCTATACATTGCAAGAAAAATAAAATAGCATGCACGGATCAACTACAACAAGCTTAGCAAAATTGCTAAACATGTTAACAATCTGCCAGGAACATTTTATAGTAAAAGTAGAGCAAGATTAAGCCATGCTAGGTCACTCCATAAATACAAACAGAGACATAGATTGATAGAGCATAGCCATATGTCCAAAACACCCTTACTGAACATACTCAAAAGAAGCATGGATCTCACTGTAGCAACATGAATACATGGCATGAAAATAACAGGAGACAAAGACTTGAAATTAGCAACATCACGAAGCCTAGTTTGCATGCTCGTTCTAGTCACCACATAGATTACAAAAATACATGGCATAAACCTCTGGAAAGATGGCATGGCATAGTTCAAAACACATGTAGAGCTCAATATCTTAGGATGCACACATCAACCATGGCAAAAATGACAAAAGTGCATGCACTGATAAGAATCTGAAACTAACATCACATTGCCCTATTTCAACAGCATTTAGGGCATCAAGATGAGCTCAAATGAAAATGATGCAATGAGATGAAATGATGTACTCGCTGAGTCACACATTTTTATATGCTACACGAATGAATCGGAGCAACGGTGACGAAGTTATGATGCGATGAACAGGGGCTAGAAATGCAAAATAAAAATGACTTAGGGAAATCGGGGCAACCTTGGGGGAAAAAGTCAACGCGGCGAGGGAGACGGCGGATCTCGCCGGAGACGTCGCCGGACTTGCGGGGAACGACGGCCGGTCTTGAAGGGGGGCTCGCCGGAGCAAGGGGGAGCCGGATCTGGTCGCTCCTCGACCCGATCTGGTCGGAGGCGGCAAGCGGCGAGGTCGGCGACTGCGGGACGCGAGGGGCGCCGCGGTGGCGCTCGGTGCGGAGGCGGCCGACCGGAGAGCGGGCGGAGGCGGCGCGGGGCCCGGTGCGGCGGCGGGGGGCAGCACATCGGCGGAGGTGCGCGGTCGCGGGGCGCGGGCGGCTCGGGAGGCGTGCTGGGGCGGCACGGCGGCGACCTTAGGCGCGGGCGGCGGGGTGCACGGGCGGCGGCGACGCTGGTCGCCGGTGAGCGCGCGGCGCGGGCGCGTGCCGCCGACGGAGAAGCGGCGCGAGGCGTCGCGGCGCGGGCCTGCGGTGGCGGCGGTTTGGGCCCGGGCCGGCCACGGTCGGGCTTCGCGGGTCCGCGGGCGGAGCGGAGGAGAGAGAGAGGGCCGGCGGGGTGAGGTGGCGCGCGGGGGTTGGAGGAGAGCAGCGGCAGGGCGACGTCGCGACGTGGCAGTGGCTGGCGGCGGCGGCGGGGAGGAAGACGCTAGGGTTCATCCGTGAAAATGGAAGGGGAGGGAAGTTTATATAGGTAGAGGGAGCTAGGGGGCTCCAAATGGAGTGCGGTTTTCGCCCACACGATCGTGATCGAACGACCTAGATGATGGAACAGGTTTAGGTGGGTTTTGTGCCACTTTGGAGGGGTGTTTGGCAGCACACAAAAGTGGCCTTTACGGCTACCCGGTTAAACGTTGGAGTATCAAACGGACTCCAAATGACACGAAACTTGACAGGCGGTCTACGGGTGGTGTACCAAAGCCGCTTGTTAAACCTCGGTCCATTCCGAGAAAGTTTAACACCCACACACGAAAAGAGGAAAAAGGGGGCGCCGGGGAACATAGGAGTGCCGGATTGCAAAACGGACAACGGGGAAAATGCTCGGATGCATCAGGCGAACACGTATGCAAAAGCGATGCACATGATGACATGATATGGAATGCAGATGATGACATGAAAAAATGCAACACGCAAGCACATGACATGGAAATGACGACGAATAAACGGAAGAGACCTGGCGCGTAAAAACCGGGGCGTTACATAAAGTCCCTCTCTTTATCAGGAGAGCACTGGCCGGACAACGGTCAGCAAGGTTGGGATACAGACGATGAAGAATTTCAAAGCCCACCCACCACCCACTTCGTAGCCACTGTCGATGACTTAACCGACATGCTCGACTTCGACTCCAAGGACATCGACGGTATGGACGACGATGCAGGAGACGACCAAGAACCAGCACCTATAGGGCACTGGAAGGCCACCTCGTCGTACTACATATATATGGTGGACACTCCAAAAGGTGGAGATGGCGATGGAACAGCGGGGGATGACACCTCCAATAAACAACCCAAGCGCCGGCGTCAGCGGCGCCACTCTAAATCCCGCCAAAGCAAAAACGATGATTTCGGCACGGGAGACAATAATACTCCGGATAGCGCCGAAGAACACCCCCTCCAGCAAGATTCAGCACAGGAGGATGGAGAAGCCAGCCCTCACGAGAGAGCGGCAGACAGAGAAGTTGAGGATGATAATTATATGCCTCCCTCCGAAGATGAGGCAAGCCTCGACGACGACGAATTCGTCGTGCCAGAGGATTCAGCCGAACAAGAGCATTTTAAACGCAGGCTTATAGCCACGACAAGCAGCCTCAAGAAAAAGCAGCAACACCTTAGAGCTGATCAAGATTAGCTAGCCGACAGATGGACTGAAGTCCTTGCGGCCGAAGAGTGTGAATTCGAACGCCCCTCCAAGAGTTACCCAAAGCGCAGGCTGCTACCCCGATTAGAGGAGGAAGCACCTAAACCTACATCACCAGCGCATGACATGGCCGACCAGCCACCTCGTGGCCGTGATAGAGAGGCCTCTCGGCCCTCCACTCAAGCCGTGCCCCGGCGCCGCTCAAAACATACTAAGGCACGGGAAAATGCGCCATACCTACGAGAGATACTGGAGGACAAGGCAAGACAAACAAGATCGATCTATGGATCGTGTGGGCGCCCCACGGCACGTGACGGGGATCGTCACTCCGGACATAATAAATTCGGCCGGGCCGAACATAATAGACAAAGCTCATTCGAGCTACGTCGTGATATAGCCCAATACAGAGGCGCGGCACACTCACTATGCTTCACAGATGAAGTGATGGATCATAAAATCCCTGAGGTTTTCAAACCCGTGAACATCGAATCATATGATGGCACAACAGATCCTGCGGTATGGATCGAGGATTATCTCCTTCATATCCACATGGCCCGCGACGATGATCTACACGCCATCAAATACCTCCCGCTCAAACTTAAGGGACCGGCCCGGCATTGGCTTAACAGCTTGTCAGCAGATTCAATCGGTTCTTGGGAGGACCTGGAAGCCGCATTCCTTGACAATTTCCAGGGTACCTATGTGCGACCACCAGACGCCGATGACTGAAGCCACATAATTCAGCAGCCAGAGGAATCGGCCAGGCAATTTTGGACACGGTTCCTAACAAAGAAAAACCAAATAGTCGACTGTCCGGACGCAGAGGCCCTAGCAGCCTTCAAGCATAACATCCGCGACGAGTGGCTTGCCCGGCACCTTGGACAGGAAAAGCCGAAATCTATGGCAGCCCTCACGACACTCATGACCCACTTCTGCACGGGAGAAGACAGCTGGCTAGCTCGCAGCAACAACTTACCCAAGAACCTTGGTAATTCGGATACCAATGACAAAAGTGGCAGGTCGCGTCGGAACAAGCAAAAGCGCCGCGTTAACAACGACAGCAACGAGGATACGGCAGTGAATGCCGGATTCAGAGGCTACAAATCCGGTCAGCAGAAAAATCCATTCAAAACAAATACTCAGGCCCCGTCCAGTTTGGACCGAATACTCGACTGCTTGTGCCAGATACATGGCACCCCCGAAAAGCCAACCAATCACACCAACAGGGATTGTTGGGTGTTCAAGCAGGCAGGCAAGTTAAATGCCGAAAATAGAGACAAGGGGCTACGTAGCGACGACGAGGAGCCCAGGCCGCCGAACAGCAGTGGACAAAAGGGTTTTCCCCCACAAGTGCGGATGGTGAACATGATATACGCAACCCACATCCCCAAGAGGGAACGGAAGCGTGTGTTACGGGACGTATACGCGATAGAGCCAGTCGCCCCAAAGTTCAACCCATGGTCCTCCTGCTCGATCACTTTTGATCGAAGGGACCACCCCACTAGCATCCGTCATGGCGGGTTCGCCGCATTGGTTCTAGACCCAATTATTGACGGATTTCATCTCACAAGAGTCCTTATGGACAGCGCCAGCAGCCTGAACCTGCTTTACCAGGACACTGTGCGGAAAATGGGCATAGATCCCTCGAGGATTAAGCCTACCAAAACGACCTTTAAAGGCGTCATACCGGTGTAGAGGCCAATTGCACAGGCTCAGTCACACTTGAAGTGGTCTTCGGATCTCCGGATAATTTCCGAAGCAAAGAGTTAATCTTCGACACAGTCCCGTTCCGTAGTGGCTATCACACACTGCTCGGGCGAACCGCATTAGCAAAGTTCAATGCGGTACCGCACTATGCATACCTCAAGCTCAAGATGCCAGGCCCTCGAGGAGTAATCACGGTCAATGGAAACACCGAATGCTCCCTTCGAACGAAGGAGCACACGGCGGCCCTCGCAGCGGAAGTATAAAGCAGCCTCTCTAGGCAGTTCTCCAGTCTGGCCGTTAAAAGGCCGGACACTGTCAAGCGCGCCCGGAGTAACCTACAACAAGACCGCCTGGCACGTTCTGAGAAGGCGTAGCAATGCGGCCCCAACCCCAGCCCTCGTGAAATAGCAAAACCTGTGCTTCGCGTACATAACTACGCTCTCAAAATACCATGAGCGCAGGGGAAGGGGCACCATCACGGCACGCCGAAAACACGGCTTAAACTGTACTAGGGGCTACCGAGTTCTTTGTTTATCTTCTCTTACTTTTAGGACTCCATACTTCGGATGACCTATTCGGCAATTCAACTACCGCACAAACGATGCAAGAACCAGGGAAGCAGACAAGCCATGCCGCATTATGGACTCCCAGGTGGTCTCTATCACGAGCAATATACCTGTTTTGCATATAAGTTCCGTGGCCCGCCCCTGGACCGGACATGTTAAATAGTCCAACTTTTTGCTTATCGCGCTATTTGTATCGTTCTGCTTTGATCGCAGCCCTTTTAAACAATGCATAGTCTTTATCTATTTTTTGCATTACATTTTTTTCAAATATATGTTCATTTATGACATGTTGCATGCGTACACTGTGATACGACAAATACGCCAGGGGCCTCAGTACCCCTTAATATGGTGTGAGAAGTCCGAACACTTTAACAAGTGCGGCACCCCGAACTTATAGCATTATATGCATCGGCTCCGAATCATGTCTTGGGTCAATAGTTGGGTTTGCCCGGCTCCTATGTTTTGGTGCCTTACGTTCCGCTATATCGGCTAAGGTAGCAGTAGGAGAACTACTGCGATTGTGCCCCAGTTGAGCTGGGCTGAGCACCTCAGTAGAGAAAGCTAAAACTGACTGTCATGATGAAGCGAGAGACCGGTCGCTGTTCGAGAGGTTTTTCGAGTCCCTAAAGACTTGTGCCGCTTAGAGCGAGGAACCGGCTTTGTCCGGCCAAGGCGTGGATAGCGCCCTGAACTCGGTCTTCCGAATTCTAGGGGCTTCGCCGAAATTTAAAATTATAGAGTTCAATGGCTAAGTGAGAGTGTTAAAGAATTATAGTCCGATTGCCTTGTTCGTTGTGCTGAGCGCCTCCCTCGAAGGACCCAAACATGGGAAAAAGAGCGCTCAGGTTTATCCCGAACACCCCAGCACTAGTGGCATGGGGGCAGAAGCCGACGACTGGCCATCTCTCAATTTTTGATAAACGGCCGCACAGAAAGTAATATTTTAAATTCAAAAAGCATTGCTTAGCGCACATGAACAAGTTTTCAGCGCAAAGGACAACACGAGCGAGTTCATTCAAAAATTACATCCTTGGTACAATCATCCGCCATAAGGCGGGCACCCTTCAAAACATCCTTATAATAGTTCCCGGGTTTGCGATGCTCCTTCCCCGGAGGTGGCCCGTCCTTCACAAGCTTCTCACCGTCCAGCTTGCCCCAGTGCACCTTAGCGCGGGCAAGGGCCCTCCGGGCACCTTTGATGCAGACGGAGCGCTTGATGACTTCAAGCCTTGGACAGGCCGCCACCAGCCGCTGAACCAGTTCGAAGTAGCTCCCAGGCAGGGCCTCTCCAGGCCACAGCCGAACTATGAGGCCCTTCATGGCCTGTTCGGCCGCCTTGTGGAGCTCGACCAGCTGCTTTAGCTGGTCGCTCAGGGGCACATGGTGTCCGGCCTCAGCATACTAATACCAAAACACCTTCTCCGTCGAGCTGCCCTCCTCGGCTCGGTAGAATGCGGCGGCGGCGGATACGCTACGGGGAAGATCTGCGAATGCCCCTGGAGAGCTCTGGATTTGGGCAAGTAACAAGTAGCTTACTTTTATATGTCTGCTTTGCATAAAGAATTCCTTACCCGCCGCTATCTTTTTCTCCGCATCCAACTCTTGGAGGGCCTTCTGGGATTCGGCCTTGGCAGACTTAGCAGTTTCGATGGTCGCCGCAAGCTCGGACGCTTGCGTCTTCAAGTCAAGCTCCAGACTCTCATGTTTTTTCATGAGAGCCTGAAGCTCTTGCCGCGCCTCGCCGACCTGCGCCTCAAATTTCTCTCACTCGATGAGCTCCGAGGCCACTCTCTTCTTGGCCTCGGACAGCGCCTGCTTGAGGGTCGCCACCTCAGTTGTGGCCCCTGCAATAAGTAGCACAATCCTCGAGCTGCCGCTTGGCAAGGCCGAGCTCTTGCTCGAACCGCTCGAGACCCTGCTTCAGGGTGCCTACCGCCGCAGTCAGGGCGGCGGTTGCAAGCAGCGAAGCCTGCACACGCATATTTACTCATTTTTTGTTAGACTCCTGCGAAATTATTCGATCCTCTATTTGGCTTTTCTTTCCGAACACCAAATAGAGCACCAGGGGCTACTGTCTATGCGGTAATACTTTTACATATTTTTTACTTACCTCGAAGCTTGTTAGAAGGCTGGCGCAAGCTTCAGTTAGTCTGCTCTTGGTGGACTGAACCTTCTGGATCACCGTACTCATAATAGTACGGTGCTCCTCGTCGATGGAGGTGCCGTTAAGCACCTCCAGCAGATTGTCCGGCGCCTCCGGTTAGACGGGGGCCGCCGGCTCAGAAGGCTTGCTCCTCTTGGAAGGAGTTCGCCTACCGCAGTCCGGAACCGTTGAAGATTCCGGCGCGGTGTCTGGCTCAAAGCTGGACTTGGAGCCCTGGGGGGTCTTGTCCCCTTCACTCCTGGAGTCCGGGAGGTCACCTCGCGGCTCCTCCAGGACCACCTCCTCTTGGCCCGGAGCTTGTTGCGACGCCACTTCGGTGTCGTCCGCAGTGCAGGGGGAGGTAGCGGGCGGAACTGAATTCACGTCCGACGAATCCAGGGAGCCACTCGACGACTCGTCGAGCCCGGCCTTGGGCGGACTGCATAATTATATTCGACATAAGGAAAAGTTGTGCAACAAAGGAATGCTATGAGTTACTCTAGTGTCCGAATACTTACGATGCCGCTGGGCGCCTGGCCCTGTGCGGCCACTCCTCTTCGCCCTCGTCGGCGTCGATGGAGTAGTCCGAAGGGAGGGTCTTTCCTTTCTTGGACCCTTCGGCCTCCCCTGTTGGGGCGACCTTCCTCTTCTTTCCTCCCCCCGCTGGAGGGGGAGAGGTTTCTTCTTCCTCCTCCTCGTTTTCACGGGAGGAGCGTGTCTTGGATTCGTCGGATGAAGAATCCGACACCTCCTGGCACCGGGAACTCTTTCGAGTCCCCTTGGCCCTCTTCTTGGCCTTCTTCTCCGGCACCACGTAAGGTGCCGGAACCAGCAGCTTCGATTAACGAGCGTCGGCTGGGTCTTCGGGCGAAGGAGCCGGACAGTCGATCTGTCTGGACTTCGCCTGCCAATCCTGTCAAAGGTAAGGGAGTTTAGATCCCGCATAGAGTCAAACTATGAGAAACAAATGTCCTGTAAAAGGTAAAAGATAACTCACCGTACCATCTTGACGCTGTGTGCTGAATGTGCGATCCTCGGAAGTGGATGTGGGAGCCTCGGCGCCTTTGAATAGCACCTTCTAGGCATCTTCGTACGTCGTCTCGAAGAGCCTACTCAAAGTTTGGTGCTGCGCCGGGAAGAACTCCCACAGGGTGAAGGCCCGTTGTTGACACGGGAGGATCCGGCGGACGAGCATAACCTGGACTACATTGACAAGATGGAGCCGCTTGTTTACCAGGGATTGGATGCATGTCTGCAGTCCAGTCACCTCTTCCTCATTGCCCCACGACAGGCCCGTGTCTTTCCAGGACGTGAGCCGCGTAGGGGGTCTGGATCGGAACTCAGGGGCCGCGACCCACTCAAGGTCGCACGGCTCGGTGATGTAAAACCACCCCGATTGCCACCCCTTCAGGGTCTCCACAAAGGAGCCCTCAAGCCATAGGACGTTGGCTATCTTGCCCGCCATGGCGCCTCCGCACTCCGCCTAGTTGCCGCGCACCACCTTCGGCTTGACGTTGAAGGTCTTGAGCCAAAGGCCGAAATGGGGGCGGATACGGAGGAAGGCCTCGCACACGACGATAAACACCGATATGTTGAGGACGAAGTTCGGGGCCAGATCGTGGAAATCCAGGCCATAGTAGAACATGAGCCCTCGGACGAACGGGTGGAGAGGAAAACCCAGTCCGCGGAGGAAATGGGGAAGGAATACAACCCTCTCATGGGTTTTTGGGGTGGGGAGGAGCTGCCCCTCTTCGGGAAGCCGGTGCACGATGTCGTTAGACAAGTATCCGGCCTTCCTCAGCTTTTTGATATGGCCCTCCGTGACGGAGGAGACCATCCACTTGCCTCCTGCTCCGGACATGGCTGGAGAAGGTTGAGGTGGGAAGTGCGGGCTTGGTCGCTGGAGCTCGAGTGCGCGGAAGATGGATAGGCAAAGGAGGAAGCAGGCGTAGGTAAAAAGGTGGATCCTTATCCCCTTATATGGGCGGATGCAACTATGCGTCCCCACCAGCCTGGTAAAACTCGCTTATCTCCCAAGCGCCGTGATAAATGGCGCGGTTGGGTTACCGACTTCCGTATTGATGAGAATCCCGTAAGTAAAGGGGACACGATCTCTGCTTTGACAAGACGTGCCAAGGAAACTGCCTCGCAAAACGCGTTAAGGTGGGAGAGCAAAAACGATTCGAATAAAGGCTTGGCCGTAGTGTGATGTCACGCTACGGAATATGTCAGCAGATTAGATTTGTGTTAATATTATTCTCTCTATGGCAATATGTGGAAACTTATTTTGCAGAGCCGGACACTGTCCTTAGTGTTAACAATCTTTTACGAAGTACTTGGAGGAGGAACCCGCCTTGGAATGCCGAAGACAATCTGCGCGCCGGACTCGTCGTCATTGAAGCCTGGTTCAGGGGCTACTGAGGGAGTCCTAGATTAGGGGGTGTCCAGGTAGCCGGACTATACCTTCAGCCGGACTCCTGGACTATGAAGATACAAGATTGAAGATTTCGTCCCGTGTCCGGAAGGGACTTTCCTTGGCGTGGAAGGCAAGCTTGGCGATGCGGATATTTTGATCTCCTACCATTGTAACCGACTTTGTGTAACCCTAGCCCTCTCCGGTGTCTATATAAACCGAAGGGTTTTAGTCCGTAGGACAACAGAACATACAACAATCATACCATAGGCTACCTTCTAGGGTTTAGCCTCCTTGATCTCGTGGTAGATCTACTCTTGTACTACTCATATCATCGATATTAATCAAGCAGGACATAGGGTTTTACCTCCATTAAGAGGGCCCGAACCTGGGTAAAACTTCGTGTCCCTTGTCTCGTGTTACCATCCGCCTAGATGCACAGTTCGGGACCCCCTACCCGAGATCCGCCGGTTTTGACACCGACAACAACGCCATGACCAAGACCACAAAGAGCGAAGGGGACGAAGTGCCCCCCCCCCATGTCGAGATCCTTGCCGGGAGGCGGTTTTAGCAAACTCGGCAAGACCCTTGCCGTGGCAGCTCGCCCCACACCTACAGAGCGGGTCACCCTTGAGTCCACTGCCCCCATGGGGCAAGGATTCGGGAGGCATCCCCGTGGTGGTATGCAGATCTTTGTGAAGACATTCAAGGTTAGGTGCACACTTTAGAAGATGATGAACCTTGGCGGGATCCCAGCCAAGGAGGACCACAAGGCCCCCGGCAAGCGCCTTGCCGGGGATGACAGCAGGCGCCACGGCAAGACCCTTGTCGGGACCCCGGCAAGACCCTTACCGGGGCCGCAGCAAGGCCCTTGCCATAAACACCCATGGGGCCACCATCAGGCCCACGCCAGTCGCACCTCCACCACCGTTCGCATGCAGCTGCCAACCCAACCAGCTGGGCAGGCACCTGCGCTGCCGCATGCAGATCCTCGTGGAGACCCACCACTGCGCCACCTCAGCTGCCTGCGTGCCTACATGGCATCGCAGGCACCGCTGGCCAGGGCGCGTGTCGACATGGGAGGGAGCGGCGACGGACGAGACAGGGCTATCCCCCGCCCCCGATAAAGCAAGGACACCTAAACAAGGCACATTAAATGCACCTTGTCATGTAATGCGAGGGATAACCTCGCATCACTATACCCTTTCCACCTCCTGTGTGCCACTGCGGCAACCCCTTTCCCTATAAAAGGAGGCCCTAGGCGACCAGGAAGATGATTCGGCGTTTTGGAGCTCTCGACGCCCCATAGCTAGCTCAAGAACACATATATAGAATCCACCAATGCAGGAGTTGGGTTTTACGCATCCTTGCGGCCCGAAACTGGGTAAAGGAATCGTGTGCTACCTGTTTGATCCTCTCTTTTCACAACCCCGCGCCCCGCAACCATAGTACGGATTCTTGTGATCCCATAGGTGTCGTTTCCAGCGACATAGCGTTTAAGGTCGATCAAGTTCAAACAATTCGGCTCTGCAAGATCAATCAGATATCAAGTAAGAGATAGGCGCTTCCTATTAGTTATAGACTGCTTCTATGACAAGTGGATCCCTTTAGGTTTAGTTGTTAATTGTACTATTCTCTTCAATAATTAGGTCTTCCGTATTCCTATTGGGGTCAGTGGTCTTCACCACTCACTGAGTCTAGATTCGTTTCATGGGTATTATTTGATGAGTGATCATCAATCTCTTCCATTTCTCCTATGCGCTGCTATACATACAAGGTATATGGGCCATGGGGCCTAACACACACTATACAACCCAGCCCAATACTCAACACTCCCCCGGCTAAAGATATCTATCATGCCTATCTTGTTACAAATTGCTAAACCCTCACAAGGACCTACTCGTTTAGTAGAACAATCAGCTACCTGTTCACTATACTTAATGTTACCCCCTTCTTCGACCGAACAATCTCAATCCAAAGGAAGTATCGAAGAGGTCCAAGATCCTTTACCTCAAGTGCTTCTCCCAGTCTTGCCTTCAAACATTTGATTTCTTCAACATCATCTCGAGTAATCACAATATCATCCACATACACCGCCAAAATGGTGATATGGATTCGTCTATGCCGGTACTGTATGATCTCCATTACACTGAGAGTAGCCCATACCACAAATAACTCTCCTGAACCTGTCCACGCCCGTGGCGACTGTTTCAAGCCGTACAAAGATTTCTTGAGCCTAAACACCTTCCCATCAGTCTGTTTGTTCCAAAACCTGGAGGAATGTCCATATGGATCTCTTCTTGTAAATAACCACCATGAAGAAAAGCATTCTTCACATCTAGCTGATGTAAAGGCCAACCAAAGTAAGTTGACTGCGCATGAGATTAAGGTTCTCACCGTGTCCATCTTCGCCACTGGTGCTTTGGTCTCATCATAGTCTATCTCCCGTCTTCCTATAACCTTTTGCAATTAGCCTTGCCTTCTATCTATCCACCTTACCCTCTGGAGTCTATTTTATGGTGAACACCCATTTGCATCCAACTGCTCTTTTTCCTGCTGGGAGTGGAAGAAGATCCCACGTCTTGTTCTTCTGAAGTGCACCAAGCTCCTCCTTCATTGCGTCTTTCTTTCCACCGGGGATCCAGCTTTGCAGCCTTCCAATCCTTTGGAATAGACACTGATTGTAGAGATGCAATGAATGCTTTGTGTGTGGGTGAGACATAAGAGTCTGAAACTCAATTTGCAATGTCATGCTCATAGCCATATCGGACCGGAGGCTTTCCAGCATTAGTCCTAGTCTCTCTGCATAGTGCAAGCGGCAATTCCAAAGAAGTATTACCACCTGTCTCATTTTAACCTCCATCTTGCTCTTGTGGCTCCTCCTCGACTACCTCAGGTTGCTCTTGTGGTTCTTCATCTAAGACCACTAGCGGTACAAGAAGAAGGGGTCCCGGCTCGGGGGGCGGGGGTATCTTACTTCTTTTCCTGTGCGTTCGTGACAAGCTAGTAGGCACTCTTGTGTGGGTTGGCTCATTCCCCTGGAAAACGAATATTAAGAAGATAGATACCATTCCATCGGTACTAGATTCATTCTTTCTACTCAAAAAGAACAAAGCCTCTACTGTGGCAAAAGTCTTTGAAACCCTAAGTTCTAAAATACAAAATGGAATGAAGAAGGGGTGTGACCTTATGGCCAACTATACTAGCTCCCCTAGAGGGATAATATAGCTCCTAAAGGATGATTGTTTATGGTATATTACCGTAATTGGAGAATTTGACCTGGTGCTGACTTGCTGCTGTTCTGAGAAGGGGACGTTGCAAAGCTTGACAAGTTTTTTTATATTTATCGATCCAATCTGTCTACAGATAGACGCCTGCTATGGTAGCAATTAATTAATCGCCGCCTTAGCATACAAGGACCATGGCTCGCAGCGGGTAGTTATGGTGGTTTTGAGGAGACCCCCTGAAGGTTGCTGGTTCGGAGCTATTCCGAGATCTCAAGGAGCGCCAAGCTCAATATGTGCAAGAAGAAAGAAAGGCTACCACCTACGACTGCAACTGCTGGTACTTTATCTCTGTCGCTTTCAACTCCCACTCCTTCTCCCTTTGGTTTCTAGAGGAAGTGAGAAAGAATAATATATCTTGTGTTACTAATCTTTCTTATCGAAAGGTTATAGTTCGTAGATCATTTCTATAAGGACTATTTGAGCCATATCCGATGCTTTGGACCCCTTTTAGCTGCTAGGTATCTACTGGGTTCAATCCCCACTTCCGCTTGAAATGAGTAAGTCAATCCTCTTGCTCGGCTGTGATATGAATACTATTCATACGCAGACCCGGATCCAAGATATGGGGCATAGACAGATAAGAATGGCTTCTGAGTTGCATTCATTGCACTCTGGAATGTGGGGCTCCTTGGCTGATGTGATGGAGCGGTATCAGTAGATACTTGCAAAGATCAAATCAAGCATAAGAAACAAGGAAGTTAACTCAGCGCCATCGGCCACCTTAACACGAACAGCTTGGGACAGAGGTGTAATGCCTGATAGAGAATCATCAATAGAATGCATTTTTCATGCATTTTCATCGAGTGAAACTACTTGAATAAACTGGAAGTTTTAAACCAAGTACTCTTGAAATCGCTACCCCCTTGGATGGAAAAAGAGGCTCAGGTTTTAGCCCTCCGTTTTACCCCGGAAGTGGTTGTTCGTCCTTCGATATGAGAGGATGGTAAGTGTCCGCAATGACTTAGCGACTTAGCCAATTGGTTATAGACTCTAGACTGATCGATCAAATCACATCATCTCGAGCAAAGAGCTGAGAGCAGAGAAGCGACATCGCTTCGACACTCCCTCCTCTTTTCATTATGAAACCAATATCAAGCAAGATATGAATAAGAGGGCGGCTCCCTCGATTGAACACATAAAGTAGTGCCAAGATCCCCTCTATGCGAGAGAGAAGTTCTCAGAAATGATGGAGTTGTTGGTTTCGGTCATTGTACACTTGGTTGCTTAACCGCACCCATTACGGCATCTGTAGGAAGAATTCATTCTGGTCCCAAAATTTATAAGAGATCTCGGTAGTGAATATGCAATGCTGAATTCCAACAAGTTGGTACTTCGCACAAGGAAGAAGCTCGTGTCATCCCCACCCACCAAGTCTTTATCCGCGGTGAAAGGAGTGGTTTAATTCGACGCAAGGTGCAAACGAGCTTTTCCAAAGATGGAGTCCTTTCAGAAATACATGTGCCACAAGAAAGCATATTCTTTTTCTATCATAAAAAGAATCTGCTTTCTGATGGCCATTTCGGTCCGTTGTGGGACCACGGCTTGCAAAGAAGGTATTTAGCGCAAAGAACTTCTTCCGCTTTTGGGGATTCCACTAATTGATAGAAGGAAGTGGATGCGGCAGGATTGGCCCCAATTGAATCACTAGTAGAGGAGATCCACATGGAGAGACTGTTAGGGAGATGCAGATGGAGGGACGTTTGGATTGCTGCTAGAAGGGCTTACGACGAATAGATTGTTGGAATGGGATGTAAATTGGTATACAAGATTCAAAAGAAAGCAGATGGTTCTATTGAAGAAGAAATCAGTATCCAAATTGGAAGCGAAAAGGTTCTGTAACCTACATATACCATATGGGAACACATTACACCACAAGGAAAATGCCACTTGAGGTACATGTATGCATCCACTTCATCGGATGATCCAACGCAAAAAGTATGATATTTCTATTCTCTAGCGCTAGTCATATAGAAAAGGTATCTAGCTCGTCCCTCAAGCGCTCGTAAAAGAAATCCTTCTTGTCCGAGAAGGCAACAACCATTTCATTTCTTTAACCCGGATTGCATTATTGAATTGATTTACTACGTCGTGTACTATGTATTGGTTCGCGAATGCGTTGCTTGAAGGAAGGAAGAAACTTTAGACGAGGGATGCCGTCAAAGGGGTATGCCGGATTTTTTATATGCTAAAGATACCGGTTCAATATGTCATTTCCGAAATCAAGGACCACACCGCTGGGAGGACAACTCAAGCACCGAAGACAAAGGTATCACTCGTAAAAGTGATTTTCATCGTAGTACTCGCTCTTGCATTAGGTGAAATCCAGCGTTAGGTAGGATAGGCAGGTATTCTAGGGATATGCTCATCCGCTGCCCGCGTAAGGTTCATATATGTCCAAGGACAATGGTATAAGGTTCGCATCTTCCCAAAGCCGAAGAAGTTCTTTGAACTACAGCCAAGGCAAATCTCTAGTATTGGTATCAGGGGCCGGTGTCTAGGGATAGGAGTTGTCAAAAGGAAAGGCGAGAAGCCCTGGCTTTGATGACATCCCGACCTTTACAAAAAGGATCAAGCAGAAGGAAGATCTGCTAAAGATTTTGATGCCTCAGTCCTTGCAAAACAGAGTCCTAAAAAAGGAAGTGGGTTGGGCTCTTACCTTAAGTGGGATGTTCGACCATTGGTTTCAGCACTGACCGTAAGTCTGAATCTGATGAAACTTAAGTGCTTTTTACTTTGGTTCGAAAGATGACCGTCCCATTAGACAGCCTCATCCACAGCTTCGCTAGATTTCTTTGATCTCGTGCATTTGCAATGCGGTGCTCATAATTTCCCCAAGAAGTTGCTATGGCTTGGAGGCTCATCAGGTCTAACGGACTTTCGTCCTTCGACTCCTATAGGCGGCTTCGCTATCGCTCCTGACTTAGTATAGAAACCGGTATAAAAGACAAGTGCTCACCATCAACTCCAATGAATGGGAGTGAAATTCATTCCATTCCGTATAAGTAAGTTGATATGATAGGCTTTTCAGCACATCCTATGAAAGGCTCTCACCTAGCAGGCCTCTTTGACCCAGTGCTGGTACATTCTACAGTGGGAACCACCAGCCCCAGTTGCTTATCCATTCAGTATTGGGTGCCATACTAGGAGTTATTATCATATAGTGAAGCGAGAAAACGACATATGCGACTGTTTTTGCTTTTAAGAAGAGTGTCATCCCAGTGTTGAAGTAAACCACAAATCAAACGCTAGGCTATCCTATCAGTAAAGAGCTTCCTTCTAGGAAAGGTTTCATGAGATGTTGATGTGCTACCTTCTAGCCTACACCAATGTCTTAAGTTTCCTCATAATAATGACATTGTTGTTGTTTTGGCCGAACCGGAAATGGTGGTACCACCATAACTAGGTTCTTTCGATATTGACCAACAAGTCCCTCTCATTGTGATTAATACCAGCTTGGTGAAACCGGAATTTCCTAATCAATCAAATCTTCTTGTAAATTCATTATGTAAAATAACTCGTAAATTCATTGTGCCAGAATCGATCACTGATCAGGTGTGATCAGTCTCATCCGTCTAAGGATCTGGTGCGATGAGTCTCATCCGTGTAATATTTTGGAATTCCTCTTCCAACTCGTCCGGAATGGGCGTTTTGGCAAAGAACAAGAAGAAAAAGACAAAAGGAATTTGTCCAATAGTAACAAATGGTGCCTCCACAGGTTGACATCCGATCCAACCTAGTAGTAAGCAATCCGCCAAAAGCAACCACAATATTCCTTGGTGAATCGGTCGAAAACTTGAACTACGCACATACATTTCTTTAAAAAAAAGGTAAAGCCAAGAGAGATATAAAAACTGGTGCTATTGCGGCTAGACCTCTCGCTTTGTCAGGTATACTATGAAGAATGGCATGGATCGGTAGGAAATACCATTCCGGCACAATATGAGGCGGGGTGGGCATTGGATTAGCAGGTATATAATTGTCGGGATGCCCCAAAACATTAGGAGCAAAAAAATCCAAATGGAAAAAAAGATAGCAGAAGCTACCCGTCCAACAAGATCCTTTACATAAAAAAGGGTAAGAAGCAATTTCATCCATCTCAGAATGTACACCCAATGGATTATTTGATCCATATTGATGCAATGCGGCCAGATGAAGAAGACTGGCGCCTACTAAAATATGAAGGTGAACCACAATGAGAAACATTCTTGCCCCATTAGCATGCATATAACGGAGCAACCAACCCCCTTCAACATCTCTCATAATGTGTTGTACGGTGTTGAAAGCAAGATCCACATGAGGTGTGTGATGCATAGCTAAAAAAACGCCAGTCACTATCTGAATGACTAAACAAATACATGCTAACGAACCGAACCCCCACCGATAACTAAGATTGCTCGGGGTTGGATAATCTATCAAATGTTGGTTAAGTGTGGAGTATATAGGTTGTTTAAGAAGAGAGAATCATTGGTTCCTTATAGTCATTGCTCTTTTCTATCGTTACAACTCCTCTTCCCCCTTATTTACCCCCTTGCCTTGATGGAAATTGGCTTCGTTGCGCCCTGAATAATCAAAAAGCTGCATGAGAAGATTCATCCCATTTTGGCGAGAGGGAGGCAGCGAATCACCTGGGCTACGGATTTGTCGGTTAGTTGATTCTCAAAATAAGGCCATTCGGAAAAAAACTACCGCTTTCTCTGCCGGTTTCTTAAGGCTTCAAACGAACGACTAGTCATTAAGAAACCCATGAAATCCAAATCTATTTTTTACCTTTCATGAAGAAGTTTTGCCTGCGCGCAAACTACCTAGCCCTTTTCAAAAGAACGTCGATTTCCATCTCAACAAAGAAAGAACTCAAAATAAATGAAAGCAATATTGTTGTCCTATTACTCTTTTTTCCTTGTGGAGCTTTGGACAGGAGAGAATTTGAATAAAGTAACTCTCGGAAACTCTTATTGGACGAGAGAGAGTCAACATGATATTGGCGTGGGTTCTACCAACTAAACGAAGAAGTTTTGGATTGGATAAACATTGTATAATGATAGACGCTTCTTCGGCACACATGGAGGCATACCTCCCGTAGCTGACCCCTGAATTCAAGGATACTGCCGGCTTTGTTGCTAACTAATAGAAACCCCTTAATAAAACATTCGTTTTTCATAAATGTCATAAGGTAGGTAGACCCGGTCTTGCGCTCGTCCGGTTAAGTGGCACATTGTGCTAAGTGCTCGAACCGTTGGCTGATCTCAGATGTATCGCCTCATATAAATTAGTTAAGCAAGAAAACAAACGGCTACATAGGAGATCTATGGTGGACCACCAGCACGAAGATCGAATGGCTTAGCGTATCCTGCGCCTACTGGACCTGACTTCATAGGATACTCTGATAGACTAGTCGAATGGCAATGGCCTAGTGGTTGTATCTGCTTGCCGATTCCTATTAAGAATACGAGAGTGACAAATGAGATGGAGATCTTGGCTATCATCAAACCATCCTCCCTCCACTTATCTCTTTCCTCTCTATACGATAAGTCTACTCGCGCCTCAAGGGCCGGTCATTTACGCTCTCCACTACATGAACAGCATTCCCAACTAGATCTGTATGACTTCCGTTGTCTCCTTTCGATTCCCGACTCTAGCTCATAGGTATCCATAAGAGCGACCAGCCCTGAATGCTTAAACCTATCAATCCTCTCCTAAATTTCTTTCTTTTGGTCATTGGGCAAGGAGCAATCCATTCAACACTTTCTGATGGGGACCAAAAGCCACTGGGCTACCAAGAAGTCGGTTCAGTTCAGTCCCGTTTTCAAGATCCGGTTCAGTGTTTGGGGATGAATTGGTCCAAGCCCACATCCATAGTACATGGACTTGAGGAGGCAAGTATGCCACCTACTGATATGATTGATTATGACAAATATGATATGGACTGGACGGTTGTGCAACCGATTGTACTGACTCGCTTACCGCCGAGAACACCTAGGACATGGGGGTTATTGACACGAGTAAGCCTAGCAAGGACCAAGATCTCGATCAATCCTAGTTGGGGCTTTAGAGTCACATGACATAGTACCAAGAACGGTAGAACCAGTAACAATTGATATGGATTTCCAACCAACGGATCTTCTTACCTTTGGACCGGAACCTTTAGCTGTTTCCTACTCGGTCTATAGCTTGGTTTGAAATGAGGGAGCCATACCGTGTGGTTCAAGCAGAGTACCATTTTGCAGTTGATAGGGCACTATCTCTATTCGTAGGAGCATTGCGTATTGCTCTCACTAGGAAAGGGGGAGATAACCCCTACTATAGAGCAGGAATGGAAGGGAATGAGCTCGGCTGCTTCTCCCCCACACTTCTTTATTTCTCCGTGCCCCTATTTAGTTAGTACTTTCGAGTTAAGAGCAAGAAAACGAACTATTTCATTTAATAAAAAAAGTGCAACGGCTGTAGGGTGAAAAGGCCATGAGGATGGCTACGACTTTGAAGCTCCTTTATCTACCATAGATAGAATGGAAGAGTTTTTTCTCACTGTTGTTTCTGATGTAGGAGTTGGGGATGGAATGATTGATTCAAGCTCTGGTGGTACTAATCATGTCTCTGGGAGTAAACCAACTAGAGAGGCAAGGGAACATGCAGTACTGGAGAGGGGATCTCATAGCAATATTGATTCAAGTAATTTCAGAGTTACCAGAGATGCAATTGGTTTATAAATATGTACTACAAAATGGTAAACTAATACTGACTATTCTCTATGGATATCTGGTTGGACACCAAGCATTTTGACCCCTATTTGAATGCAGAGTCAGAGTATAGACAGCTAAACAATGTTGTAATATATTTCTCTAACAAATTAGAGTGCACAGTCATTTTTCTATTGATGTTCCCAGAAATTCAGTTCACTAGGGAACACCTTACAGGTTGGTCATGTGTATGGGTATGCGCCATATCCCTCAGTATGGAGTACATTGGGTCAGGATTGGATAGTAAGAGTTGTCGGTAGCCAGCATTAGGTAAAAGGAAAAGCTCTATAAAAGCAAAGAAATGAAATCGAAGGCCGATGGTAAAGCTGGGGTGGATTTTGAGTCGACCAGTTCGCTGAGCGCAAGATTGGAAAGAGTGGTAGATGATTTCAGGTACTCCGTATGAAGCGAGGCGTGCGAAAAGAAATAGCAACGGGAAGAAGATGATTTTAAAGGTAAGGTATCTTTATCTCGAGACAAATCGTGCGAGATTCCAGATGATGCGGAGCAAAGCGGAACCAATTGTATGGGCACAAGAGGAAAATAACTAGTTCTCTGAATTTTGCTCAAGCGAACGAGAAGAGAATTGCGGAGGAGAATAGAGATCAGAAGAATAAGGTGAGGGAAAAAATTCTGATGGACTCTCAAATTATGGTGACTACACTCAGGTAGGCCACGTCGCCTCAATACTGCTGCCCGTTGGATGCATCAAATTGGTTTCGCAGATCTCGCCTCGCACTCGCTTAGAGGTCGTGTCCTTTCTCTTCTCTTGCTCTTGCGGCGGACACAGTGATTCTTCGTCTCTGGTTGATGGCTTTCAAAAGTCAATTCCAGAAAGAGCCATTTGATCCCCATCAAAGGCTGCATTGAAACCCTTACACACTAATATACTTGATAGTCGATCTATTTCACCGTAGTTCTACTTCCTGATATTAAGAAAGTTTAAAACAAGGTCCTTCAAGAAGAAAGGAAGCACATGCTTGAGACCATTACCATTCCTGTTAGTGATGGTGCACTTGCTGCTAATGTTAGTTGTATTCAGTCTCTGAGTGGTCTACCTGATGCTGCATCATAACCGGCTGACTCCTCTATTAGTTGCTGCTGGTTTATACCTGCATTCCAATCCTATTTGATTTAGAGAGAAATCTCAATCCAGCCTCAATATTTTGGATTGATCAGACCGCATATTGTAGAAGAGATTGCTAGCTAAAAACAGTACCACATTTGTGCTTCAGAAAAGGCTTTCTTGTCCGGGGTCTATATCCACTTTTAACACATCACGCACCCCACTACCAAAAATTTCACTTTCAATTCAAAACACAGAGAAAGCTCAGGCAGCTGCTCAACGAGGAGGTTCATGCTCATTAACTTACACTTACTTTTAGCACTTCTCTACCAGTTTTCTCTCATCGTGGGCCAAGTTGTTTTCTCTCATAGATAATAATATCCCGCTCTTAGGACCGGTTTTCACTTCATGTAGTAGCTTCTTCTTCGTTTGTCTACTCAAACACTTCATCCATGACAACCAAGTTTTGATCAATGATATATTCAAAAAGTAATAGCTACTCTATTAATCTACATACCTTGTCTCCGGCCACCATGTTTTCTCCGAAGGGTGAAGGCGGATTCTCTGAACTTAAAATAAGGGTGAAGGATACATACAATATGCCGGGTCTAAAGTGAAGTAGTACAGACATAGGAAATCAGAGAAAAACTTAGAGAGTCTCCATAATCTAGACTTCTCGGTTTCTTAATCGGTGTCTATCTTACATAGATACTTGTGCAGCTCAAGGTGCTGGTGCTCCACCCCGCTCTGAGAAGTATGACTGTGATTTGCCAATACCCAAATGGTTAGTGTACTGCTCGCTCCCCTTCATCTTAATTCAGACTTGTTTGCGCACACAACCTTCCTATAACTTTCTGACCTGGATCCAACCAAAGGAGGAAGATGTATGGCCTCCCTCGAACAAAAGAAGGAAGTATGGGAGTTTACCGGTAGGCAATGACCACAGCCGAAGTAAAGTGCACAACTCAAAGAAAGAAGGTGGTGGGGGCTTCCAAGAGTGAATAAGTTCGTTCACAGTGATGTGTAATCTCTTCAAATCGAGAGAAGAGGTGTAAAAAAGAAATGCTTTTAGGCAGGCTTACTTGCTTAGTATGTATTTTTGTACAATCAAAGACCAAGGTCGTACGGATACCAATTCTGGACCATAGGCATAGCAGCACATAGGTATTCTCTCTTCTTTCTCAATTCAAGGAGGACACTATCTTAATTCTTGTGAAAAGGCAGAAGCAAGTGAAAGGGCAGCAGTATTATATGAGTTCTAAAAATAAGGGCGAAATAAAAGTCATGTATGATAGTGGTCAAAAGCCTTCCATAGAAGGGAATAGCAACCTGACGAGACATTCATAGCTGACTAGCGTACGAACGAGTTGGTCAGGCTATGAATGAAGACTACTACTCTTCAGGAAGAAGGTACTAATAGCTCGCTCAGAGGTTCAGTCAAGCTCCTCACTCTTGGTCTGGCGGGGCATATTAGATATAGTAGATATATTAGGTTCAGTGAAGCTCCTCACTATTGCTTGTCAAGCTCTTGCGGAATTTGGACTTATTATTTTCACTTATGGCTCTGAGAAAAACCCTTTTCTAGATTAGGCTTATAGATCTACGAATTACGAGAGAGATCTCTGAAAGTATAAGCGAGATGCTCTTACACCAGAAATATAGTATAAGCTAGTTCTCAGTAGCCGGGCCCTTACTCCTACTACTCACCAGCCGAGCCATGACTCACATCTACTACTTCTTATTAAAGCTGCAAGTGCAGAGGGGAATTTCGCAAGCTAGGAGGAATAGAAAACCCTAACTAAGAAACAATCAATCAGTCCACTAAGTCTGTTAAGTAAGAGTTATACGAAATACTTTGATTCAATGTATGAGTGACTCAATCCCAAAGGTCAATCCAGCCAGCCGATTTTCAACAACAAAGGAGTTCTACGTGGAAAGATAAAGTCTAATGACAGACATTGGTAATTCTCTCACTGGGCCAGCCACTAGAATCAATCAATGAAAAAACAAGCAAGGAGATGTCCTCACTGGACATTTATCATATTTGTGAAATCCTTTCTATGTTTCTGAGACCCGGAGACCTGTCAAGTAAGTAGGGATTTCTTTCTCCCCATCAATGGTTTCTTTTACTTTTTTATAGGCATCCGGCGCATGCATACAACCATTCCTTCTTCTCCTCGGAACGTCAGGTCGGTCGGAAAGAAAGCGCGGTGTAGCTGGCATCAACATCTCTTGTTAGGTTCGCACGCACAAGGGTGGTGGTTAGGTCTCTTTACGTGTCCCGCGAGGCTTTGATCTTTCCATGTATTGGCGCATAGAGATTTGACTAAGCAGTTGTATTTCTTTTATGAACATTTACTTATGTTGATAGAGGGAGTGGGATGAAAAACGCATAGTAGGAGATTGCCTACCTACCACGTCTCGTAGGAGACCCAAACCTCGCATACGGGTGGACCGAGTCGGGTGAGTAGGCTGGATTGCTAAGTTCTACCTCCGTTTGATCCTCTACCAGCTCTAGTGGTCATATAAAGGAACACAAGCGGGTAACCACTTAGGGAACTAGGACCCGGTATCTGCTGATTCCACTGTAGTGACTTACTCTCGGAGGGAGCACCGGTTCTTGAATCCATTAGTAGTACACGTAGACGCGCGATCACTATGATATCAGAACTTACTTTCTTATTCCATTTTCATGCTTAAACAACGATTCGCCCGTGGGATGATCAGTTGGGTTGATGCCCTGTAATCATACATAGTTGGACTTGTGCGTGCCTTGCTTGTACAATCAGAAGCAGCTGGAGGAACCTTCCATGGAGGACAGGCGGTGAGCTCTGGATCCTAGGACTGTGACACGATGCAACACTTCCCATTTTAGGCGAAGCTTGCTTTGGGACTGTGGATACACGACCTTTTTGAGGACAATGTCGCCTTGGAGAATACTCGCTCTTTAACTCGGAGTCGTAGAAGCTAGTGTTGTCTTGCTTGCTCGAAACGTGCTTGAGGAGTGATGTGTCTCGTATTCAAGTGACGTTGCTTCGGAGAGCGATCACCAAGGAGCATCTTGAAGTGGAGTACTACTTCTTCTCCAAGGGAGAAAGGTATGCGCTTGTGAGGCAGCTTTTGCTTGCAGAGTTGCTTTTGAAGATGATCCACCCCATTTTCTTCGAAGAGAAGTCAGAACATGTGTTTTTCATGACCCGTACGATAGAGAGCACTTTCCAATAAGCATTACAGACTGATCACATGGTACTCTCTCTATGCCCAATGGACCTTCCTCCACTGCGCCAGGAAGAAAAGCTGGATCGACGTGTTATAAGCCGTCACCATAGCGGAGAGAAGCTAGATGGCTTATCGATTGCTAGCTGTCAGCATAGGTAGTATTTTGGTACCAACATGCCAAGCTAGCGGAATTATTCACGGGAAAACAACATCTCGAACTTGGAAATGATCGTTTCAACGAAAACTGTCTATTTATGAGAAATGCTATGTTATGTTTTTTCCGCCCGGTGAGTAGATACGAATCGAGGTATTGATCTATTTTGCTACCAGGAGGGGGGTTCGGGTACACGCCAGCTCTTTCTCATATAGCTAAAAAAACAAGTGATTTTGTCTTGTCAAAGTAAAATACTCGGGGTAATCTACTCATATCAAGCGGGTCTTAGCGGAGTCCAATTTATCAAAGTTTCATTGTGACCTTTATTCTGGTTAGGGAAAAGCAAGAAAGGGCGAATACGGGAGTTTTATTGTCTTTCTGGGAAACTTTCCCAAGTCGTTCCGCAAGAGATAAAAAGGATATAATGGTGATGAAGACAAAGCGCATAGAGCGCATATAGTTACCTTTTCAATTAATGAATTTCGTATAGAGAAGCAAGTTCTCATATCGGATCTGGAGATGCTTTCCTGTTGGTTAGTGGTCCTACCCGGATCGATCCTTCTATTGAGAAGCACCATCCGGAAAATGAATTACCCGCAACTCGAGCAGAACTACTCCGAAAGTCATCTTAAGTAACTTAGGTCACCTAAAGTCACACTAGTGCCTCCATCTCAAGGAATCTATAAAAGATACCAGAAAGCCCCAAGAAGATATGGATGCGATAAACTCACTGAGCTGAGAGGTGAAAGTTCCGGTGGTGATGGTCGGCGGGCCAGTCGATCCGTACCGATGCTTACGTTCAGCTTTGCTCCTATCTTAGCCATCCTAACTTACTATTCAAGATCGGCTCCTCGCAGGCTGGAGCCACCTACTCAATGCGATCTTTCGGATGGAATGTATCAAGAGCGTTCTTCCTTTGGTCACTCAGGTTAAGGAAACTATTCCTACTGTACTCGAGTCGAAAGCTGTTAGCGCTGCATGCGCAAGGTTCCCGTTCACTTCGTATTACTTCTGGGCTGGCCAAGCTATCGTTGGGTGTTCCTTTCCTAATGCTTTCATAGCTTTTGCTCGTATCGTCGGAATCCGAGCTCTATGGGTATTCAACAAGAACCCAGCATGGATAAATAAAAATGGGTATACTTTATAATGATCATGCCCTTCATTCATCTCTTTTCAAACTAGGAATACATCATGGAATAGAATTGATCATTTATTTATCATTGTATTATAGAGGCTGTTAGCGGAATTATTGCATTCAAAGTCAAATAACTTGCTATAATGATACTAGTACCTATTGCAGCATAACGCATTTTTGAAGGTTCATCATTGAGCGCGTATTCACTCTGCGGAAGTATATTACAAAAGGGGTAATTATTTCGATATATCGATCTAACTCTATCAACCAAATCATCATGTTTAATGATGCAAACTAGCCTAAAAAAGTGAAAGAAGCCCTCATACCCACTCCACTTTCCCCACCAAACCAATAATTAGTAGGTTGGTGGGCCTCGGTATCTCTATTTGCTAAGATGGATACCTACACCACTCAATAGTTCCAAATCTTTTTTATCCCATAGGAAAGAAAATGCTTCTAGCAATTTTTTACTCTCCTCTGCACTCATACGACGATCTTCACAACCTTCCACCGGAGGCTTGTTTCTTTTTTCTTCTTCAGTAGCCATTGCTTCTTTAATCATATATTTGATATTCTTTAGGGGCAATTTAAACATGTTCGCATCCCGTGGGAAGCGAAAATCCAGAAATAGAATTTCCTCGGGTTTAAGAACCGAAAGGAGTTTATCCAGATTTGGTACCAAACCCAGGAAAAACCCTAAACGAGCTCTTAAAAAATCGATATAAGCAGGGTCATAGGAATCCTGAGATTCCCCTCCCTCCGCTTTGGAGGAAAAGCTTCTTCTATGGCTGTGGCCAAAAGGAGAAATATTATTGTTCATTATATTCCTCCTAGAATCCAAGGCATTTCGTCGGAATACATCCTGTCTTTTCACCATTGTAGTCCTATGCATAGTAAGTACTATAGCCCCAATCATAGCTACTTATAAAATCAGACTAGAAACCAAAAACCAGACGGAATAGTAGGTATAAAGCAAATTGCCCAATGTTTCCAAATTAGTCTAACTTCGTACCTTTCCGGCATAAACCATATATCTCAGAGAGGTCGTATTTCTGTGGGTTGGTAGTAATGGAATGGTTTCATTATCCAAAACGAAGAACATTTCCCACCAAAAGATCAGTCCAATAATGCCACTCACTGGTAAATAGCGCAATACTTCTTTGTGAATCTCCGCTATTTGAATACTGAACATCATAACCACGAATAGGAATGAAACGACAATAGCTCCTATATGAACTACTGGAGAGATCATAGCGGAGAAGTCCAGACCTAACAAAATAAGTAAACCAGAAGTGTCGCAAAAGACTAGGATGGGAAAGAAAACGGAATGTACCGGATTTTTAGCACGTACAACCATCAAACCAGAGACCAAAGCAGGGCTCGACAAAACAAAAAGTATCATGGTACGTCGTCCTCCCTTGAAATGGAACTTGAATGCTGGAGCAAGAAAACGCATTCAAGTCGATCTAGTACAACCAGCGCGGTTGTTCGTATTTCATTTTCTTCTTCCAAGCCGACGCTCTTCTTATAAAAGAAAGCATTCACTGAATTACTTACCGAATCTCGTCTTTCTCTCGGCGCCGACAATTTTTGACGTGCCGGGTCGATCAGAGTTCGGCTTGCTTCTCCCCCACCCTCGTCTATGAAATGGATAACCCTTGCTGCCATAGCGGAAGGATTTTAAGGGCTTGCATTGAAGCGGAATAGGAGGAAGCCATGCATTCTTTCAAGAATATCCAACCCCCCCCCCCTTTACCTTCTCTTTCTATTCTATTAAAAGGCGAACATCTAATCTAGGCCCGGTCGCCTTTCTACGAAGGCGAGCAGCCCAGCCCCCTTGTTGAAATTTGGATATTAAGGAAGCCGTATTTGGCAATAGCAGCTCCGAGAAGCTGGGCTTAGGGTGCGCCTCCTGCGGTCATTTTAGTGACTCAATTGGCTGGCTTCCCTCTGCTCAGACTGGTGTCGCCACCTCTCCCAGGACCGAAATGATTATCCCCGCCCGATGGGTCTACATTCATCCCTGAATGTCGTCGGGTACTCTTCACTTCCCCGCCATTCTTGTAACCGTCACCTGTAATCTGCGCAGGTGTGTCCGCACCCCCTAGAGTGGACGAGAAAGAAAGGATTTTTTCTCGGAGCAACCCCCCTGGTTCCATACCCGGGTGTTCACTTTCCCGTATGAGCATTCGGTACATATATAAGTCAGTGGAAGAGTCAAAGGGTCACCACTACTGAGGATCTCCCCCCTTATCTTAGAAGGGTCGTCTGAGGGTTCGCCGCGGTTCATTGTTGTGCTTACACACTAGGCTACCCTTCTCCGGAAGCTCCGCGGGACCGCCTATCACTAGTCTTCGGCCGGAGGGGTTTGTTGCACAAAAAGGCCGGGATGCGGGCTCCCGCAGAGGAAAGCCCAATGAATGTCAGATGCAAAGCCCCACACCTCATTAAGATCATATTGGCATACTCTTCTAAAAAAAGAGCCGACCCCATTGAAGACGGGAGTGAGGTACAACAAGGCCATTTCCGTCCACCTTCTCACGGAGCCGTACGTGGACGTTACCGCCCATACAGCTCCCAGCCAGCAAGCAGTTAGCTTTCCTCTAGAAGTCATGGAAGTGTGGATAAATCGACAGAAGGTTTTTATTTCTTAAAAAATCACCCTAACCGTCCTAAATATGGATGGAGAGCGGTCTCGAGTTTTTCGGGGTCCTTGAGATCGCATTTTAGGTCGAGTAGAGACGCTAGGGAGTCTGTGGGCTTCCCTTGGCATTTCAAGATGGCCTCTATCGTCTTTTCGAGAACCTCCCATTTGCCCGTCAAGGGGCATTTGACATCCAGAGACAAAAGCAGTCGCACACGAAACTGGGAATTTTCCCCAATGGACGTAACAGCTCTGCTTTCGCGGTCTCAAAAGGAGAAGCCCTGAATGCTTGAAGTTGCTTTTTTCTCTTTATTCCTTCTAAGTGAGCCTCTAAAGACTCTACTCCTACTTTAAACTTAGAGTCCGATTCTTCAAATTCTTCCAAAGACAAAGTAGAACTTCGTTTTGAGGAGTTTGCCCCCCGTTCGCCGCCGTCCAGCCGGCGGCTACTTTGGGATGGATCGAGGTTTAGGCCAGGGGCTTGCTCCCTTTCTTCTGGAGCTAAGGAAGGACTTGTGGGTGGCGTTTCCGGTGAAGGGGGAATATCAAGGAGGGTCTCCAGACCTTCGAAGTGCCCCACCACCAGGGTTGGCGTTGTGTCGACGACCCCCTCTGGCTCTGGGCTAGAGGTAATTTCGATGATCTCCCCGGCCCTTTGTTCCTCGTCACCATCGCAATAACAATAAGGAGACGTGGTGATGTCGTCATCCAGAAGGAAAAAGGAAACCCCAAAGGTACCGAATGGAATTCTACTTGTCAGGCTTGGATTCGTTTCGTTTATCAAAAATCGAAATAATAAATAACAACCCATAAATAAAGAGAAATTACGATAACAAATCTAAAGTGAAGCCAATCGCTTATAAAAATAAACCAGTCTCCTTTTAAAAGGAACTGGCCAATTCACTTTGAAAAACTACGTTCTAACTTGAGCAGAAAAATTGGTGGCATTTGACATCTAAAGTTTCACCACCCCTACTACTGCCTGAAATCCTGCTTTGGTGAGCTTTCCCCAAGGTGACACAGAAGGTCTACCTCCTTTCGTGCGCCCCTCACCTCCTCCATGAGGATGATCCACTGGATTCATTGCAACATCATGAACAATGGGGCATCTGCCTAAGCACCGGCACCCCCACCACGCTTACGGCTGTATACCTACTAAACCTGTATTCGGTAATGCTTTCTCTCTATATGCTATATAGACCCCGGACAAGAAAGCCTTTTCTTAAGCACAAATGCGGTACTATTTTTAGCAAGCAATCTCTTCTACAATAGGCGGTCTGATCAATCCAAAATATTGAGGCTGGATTGAGATTTCTCTCTAAATCAAACCAGATTGGAATGCAGGTATAAACCAACAGCAACCAATAGAGGAGTCAGCCGGTTATGATGCAGCAACAGGTAGATCGAGTATCAAGTATATTAGTGTGTAAGGGTTTCAATGTAGACTTTGACGGGGATCAAATGGCTCTTTCTGGAATTGACTTTTGAAAGCCATCAACCAGAGAACGAAGAATCACTGTATCCATCGCAAGAGCAAGAGAAGAGAAAGGACACGACCTCTAAGCGAGTGCGAGGCGAGATCTGCGAAACCAATTTGATGCATCCTACGGGCAGCAGTATTGAGGCGACGTGGGCTACCTGAGTGTAGTCACCACAATTTGAGAGTCCATCAGAATTTTTTCCCTCACCTTATTCTGCTGAGCTCTATTCTTCTTCGCAATTCTCTTGTCGTTCGCATGATCAAAATTCAGAGAACTAGTTATTTTCCTCTTGTGCCCATACAACTAGCTCCGCTTTGCTCCGCATCATCTGGAATCTTGCGCGATTCGTCTCGAGATAAAGATACCTTACCATTAAAATCATCTTCTTCATGTTGCTATTTCTTTTCGCACGCCTCGCTTCATACGGAGTACCTGATATCATCTACCACTCTTTCCAATGTTGCCCTCAGCGAACTGGTCGACTCAAAATCCGCCCCAGCTTTACCATCGGCCTTCGGTTTCATTTCTTCGCTTTTATAGAGCTTTTCCTTTTACCTAATGCCGGCTACCGACAACTCTTGCTATCCACTCCTGACCCAATGTACTCCATACTGAGGGGTATGGCGCATACCCATACCCATGACCAACCTGTAAAGTGTTCCCTAGTGAACTGAATTTCTGGGAACATCAATAGAAAAATGACTGTGCACTCTAATTTCATAGAGAACTATATTACAACATTGTTTAGCTGTCTATACTCTGACTCTGCATTCAAATAGGGGTCAAAATGCTTGGTGTCCAACCAGATATCCACAGAGAATAGTCAGTATTAGTTTACCATTTTCTAGAACATATTTATAAAGCAATTGCATCTCTGGTAACTCTGAAATTACTTGAACCAGTATTTCTATGAGATCCCCTCTCCAGTACTGCATGTTCCCTTGCCGCTCCAGTTGGTTTACTCCCAGAGACATGATTAGTACCACCAGAGCTTGAATCAATCATTCCATCCCGAACTCCTACATCAGAAACAACATTGAGAAAAAACTCTTCCATTCTATCTATGGTAGATAAAGGAGCTTCAAAGCCGTAGCCATCCTCATGGCCTTTTCACCCTACAGCCGTTGCACTTTTTTTATTAAATGAAATAGTTCATTTTCTCGCTCTTAACTCGAAAGTAATAACTAAATAGGGGCACGGAGAAATAAAGAAGTGTGAGGGAGAAGCAGCCGAGCTCATTCCCTTCCATTCCTGCTCTATAGTAGGGGTTACGTCCCCCTTTCCTAGTGAGAGCAATACGCAATGCTACTACGATTAGAGATAGTGCCCTATCCACTGCAAAATGGTACTCTGCTTCAACTACACGGTATGGCTCCCTCATTTCAAACTAAGCTGTAGACCGAGTAGGAAACAGCTAAAGGTTCCGGTCCAAAGGTAAGAAGATCCGTTGGTTCGAAATCCGTATCAATTGTTACTGGTTCTCCCGTTCTTGGTACTGTGTCATGTGACTCTAAAGCCCCAACTAGGCTAGATCGAGATCTTGGTCCTTGCTAGGCTTACTCGCGTAAATAACCCCCATGTCTTAGGTGTTCTCGGGGGTAAGCGAGTCAGTACAATCGGTTGCACAACCGTCCAGTCCATATCATAATTGTCATAATCAATCATATCAGTAGGTGGCATACTTGCCTACTCAAGTCCATCTACTATGGATGTGGGATTGGACCAAGCCATCCCCAAACACTGAACCGGATCTTGAAAACGGGACTGAACTGAATCCGACTTCTTGGTAGCCCAGTGGCTTCTGGTCCCCATCGGAAAGTGCTGAATGGATTGCTCCTTTCCCAACGACAAAAAGAAAGAAATTTAGGAGAGGATTGATAGGTTTAAGCATTCAGGGCTGGTCGCTCTTATGGATACCTGTGAGCTAGAGTCGCGAATCAAAGAGGATTGATAGTTGGGAATGATGTTCATGAAGTGGAGAGCGTAAATGACCGGCCCTTGACACGCGAGTAGACTTATCATATAGAAAGGAAAGAGATAAGCGGAGGGAGGATGGTTTGATGATAGCCAAGATCTCCATCTCATTTGTAACTCTCGTATTGTTAATAGGAATCGGCAAGCAGATACAACCACTAGGCCATTGCCATTCAACTAGTCTATCAGAGTATCCTACGAAGTCAGGTCCAGTAGGCGCAGGATGCGCTAAGCCATTCGATCTTCCTGCTGGTGGTCCACCATAGAGCTCCTATGTAGCTGTTTGTTTTCTCGCTTAACTAACTTGTATGAGGCAATACAGCTGAGATCAGCCAACGGTTCGAGCACTTAGAACAATGTGCCACTTAACCGGACGAGCGCAAGACCGGGTCTACCTACCTTATGACATTTATGAAAAACGAACGTTGTATTAAGGGGTTTCTATCAGTTAGTAGCAAAGCCGGCAGTATCCTTGAATTCAGGGGTCAGCTATGGGAGGTATGCCTCCATGTGTGCCGAAGAAGCGTCTATCATTATACAATGTTTATCCAATCCAAAACTTCTTTGTTTAGTTGGTAGAACCCACGCCAATATCATGTTGACTCTCTCTCGTCCAATAAGAGTTTCCGAGAGTTACTTTATTCAAATTCTCTCCTTTCCAAAGCTCCACAAGGAAAAAAGAGTAATAGGACAACAATATTGCTTTCATTTATTTTGAGTTCTTTCTTTGTTGAGATGGAAATCGACGTTCTTTTGAAAAGGGCTAGGTAGTTTGCGCGCAGGCAAAACTTCTTCATGAAAGGTAAAAAATAGATTTGGATTTCATGGGTTTCTTAATGACTAGTCGTTCGTTTGAAGCCTTAAGAAACCGGCAGAGAAAGCGGCAGTTTTTTTCCGAATGGCCTTATTTCGAGAATCAACTAACCGATAAATCCGTAGCCCAGGTGATTCGCTGCCTCCCTCTCGCCAAAATGGGATGAATCTTCTCATGCAGCTTTTTGATTATTCTGGGCGCAGTGAAGCCAATTTCCATCAAGGCAAGGGGGTAAATAAGGGGAAGAGGAGTTGTAACGATAGAAAAGAGAAATGACTATAAGGAACCAACGATTCTCTCTTCTTAAACAACCTATATACTCCACACTTAACCAACATTTGATGGATTATCCAACCCCGAGCAATCTTAGTTATTGGTGGGGTTTCGGTTCGTTATCAGGTATTTGTTTAGTCATTCAGATAGTGACTGGCGTTTTTTAGCTATGCATCACACACCTCATGTGGATCTAGCTTTCAACAGCGTAGAACACATTATGAGAGATGTTGAAGGGGGCTGGTTGCTCCGTTATATGCATGCTAATGGGGCAAGTATGTTTCTCATTGTGGTTCACCTTCATATTTTTCGTGGTCTATATCATGCGAGTTATAGCAGTTCTAGGGAATTTGTTCGGTGTCTCGGAGTTGTCATATTCCTATTAATGATTGTGATAGCTTTTATAGGATACGTACCACCTTGGGGTCAGATGAGCTTTTGGGGAGCAATCGTAATTACAAGCTTAGCTAGCGCCATACCAGTAGTAGGAGATACCATAGTGACTTGGCTTTGGGGTGGTTTCTCCGTGGACAATGCCACCTTAAATCGTTTTTTTAGTCTCCATCATTTACTCCCCCTTATTTTAGTAGGCACCAGTCTTCTTCATCTGGCTGCATTGCATCAATATGGATCAAATAATCCATTGGGTGTTGTCGGATTTCGGGATCCGGAAGACCCTTGAGGTTCGAACTCTGGGGTGCGCGCGAAGACTTTGCCCTCTACCTCTCCATCTCGCAAAGATCTAAACTACCGAAAGAACAGCACAAGTGACACAAGGTTTATACTAGTTCGGGCCACCATTGCGGTGTAATACCCTACTCTAGTTTGTGGTGGGTGGATTGCCTCTTGGGCTGATGAAGAAGAACAGTACAAGGAAGAATAGCCTCGCGAGGGTCTGCTCTTAGCAAAGACGACGAACTGCTAGGAGGAGTTCGGCCGCCCTTCTCTCTCTCTTTGTTGCTTGATGATCTGATGATCTCCCCCCCCCTTTACCCTGGGGGTGGCTAGTCCTATTTATAGGCAAAGGCCCTGGGCCTCTTCCCAAATATTGAGCTGGAAGGGCGCCAACAATTGGCCATTTTGAAGGGGAACATCTGGTACACTTATCCTGACTAAAGTTGGTCCTCGCCTGCCAAAGGCTCTGTGGTGACGCCGTTCCGGGCTCCACGATGACCTCCTTCCCACCGTTGGACTGGTCTTGGTCTCGTTGCACCGAAATGGATGCCTTTGCTTGATCTCCTCGCCTGCGCTTGCCCCCTTTGCACCAAAGAGGAAAGGGAGACACTGCGCGGGCTGGCGCCCGCCTGGCACCTTCGGTCGTCATGGATTGCGTCATGGGCACCTCGTGAGGTACCCCGCCTTGATCTCTCCGCCTTATCGTGACCCAGCCTGGTGAGGCCGCGTCTGAGGAAGCTCCGTGTCGTCCGCCCTGCGAGGCTTCGCCCCTCGCGAGGGTCTTGAGTCTCGTGTTGATGAAGATGGGTCGTGCTGGGCCCCCTTTAAGCCACGCCGCAGGCCGCAGGCAGGCAAGTCTGGGGACCCCCGTTCCCAGAACACCGACAGTAGCCCCCGGGCCCAAGGCGCGCCCGGACTTGGCCGTGCCGAGAGGCGAAAGGGCAAGGGCGAAGCGCCACGGGCCCTAATAGCCTGCGGCCTTGGGCGCCGCGTGGCGGTTGATTGGACGTGGGCGTCTCCGCTTCCCCACGACGCCTCGGTGGTCGCGCGGATTGGACAAGTCCCTGCATGCAGATCGTGTCATGATTACTTGCGATCATGGAAGCTGACGGTTGGCCTTCGCCGGCTATAAGTACGGCACTGCGCGTGCTCTCCCAGTCCATCTCTCCTTGCTTCTCCTTCTTCTCCATGGCTCCGTCGAGGAGGTTCTCGGCTGTAGAGAAAGGGAAGGCCCGCCAGGTTGAGCCTGCCTCTCCCCCGCCCAAGCGCGGATGAGGGCGCCCCCGGAAGCATCCCGTGGCTGCCCCGGTAGCGTCCCGCGGTCGCGGGGATGGTTACCAGCATGGCCGCGGGCCAGCTGCTGCGGCCGGGGGACGTGCTCTGATCGCCCGCTCCCCTAGGCCGCGCTTTCGCGCGGCGGAGGTGCTGTCAGAGTTCGTCGTACGGTCGGCGGAGCCGACTAGCGCCCGGCTCCAACTTCCTCGCTTCCTCCTTGGTGAGGCCCCGGCCGGTGCCCCGGGCGGCCTCTGGCTTCAGGCGGACGGCTGCTGCAGCCGGTCCTCGTGGGCTGCACTGGAGGTCTCCACCGCTGGGAGCTATGCCTTGACTCGTCGTTGGCAGGCGTTCGCCCGTGCTCGCGGCCTGGAGCGCCGGTGCACCCTGCACTTTAGGTTTGACGGTGATGCCACCCTCTACGTGAGGGTGTTTGGGGAAGATGGTCGCGTGCAGGGTGTTGCCCTGAGGACGACGACCGCGGCCGGGGACCCAGCCCCGATGACGAGGGAGGAGACAGCGCCCGCGTGGTTGGCGGCGCTCGGGGTTCCCCAAGCTTCATCGACTCCTCTTCAAGCAACTCTTCCAGCGGTGGCCGCAGTCAGACCCCTCGCCGTCGCGCCTGCTTGGGAGGCGGCAGTACGTCCGCCCGCCGTCGCGCCTGCTTGGGAGGCGGCAGTACGTCCGCCCGCCGTCGCGCCCCGGTGTAGCGCGAGAGGGAGTCTGCTTGAGCTCCGGAGGCAGCCCGAGCCTCCTCCGCAGGCCGGTGTGAGGCGAGCCGCGCCAGGCTTGCCCCTTCTTTCCCTTTTGTTTCATGCGTAAAGAAAACAGCTGTGTGGAGCCCCGTGTGGGCGTGTTCGGGGTTACTGCTGTTAACCGTTACCTTGATTCCATTTTTCGCACCTTTCAGCTATGTGTTTGCGCGTAGATAGTTCCCGGACCCAGCCGTGGGGGCGACCGACCCAGGCCCTGTGTGTGTGTGTCGCGGTGCCCACGGGGCACGAACTGGAGGGATGCTCCCGTAATGGGCCCAGGTCGCGAAACCTTCGAACGACTCAAACAGGAACTCTCGCGAGGGCACTCGGCTGTCCTCCCTCGTGAGGCCTTTCATAAGAAGAATCAAAGCAGGGGAGTGAAAATCGACGAACCATAAACCAACAACGGTAATAATTTCAATAAAATTTCAACTGCGAACAAACAAGCCAACTGCGGAAAGCAAATGAAAAAGCCGCGTCCGACACCTAATCTAGTCATCGACGTCTTCTCACCAGTGCGGAGCTAAGTGCTGCCAATGGGCGTGGGAGGGAGCCCCCGGGCCTGAGGCCGGCGCTCCTGAGACTCCGAGGCGTGTACAGCCCCACTCATTATTACGTGAGAGTGTCACGGGCGGCGACCTTCACAGGCATTGGCCTTCTTCACAGGCTCCGGGCCTTTCTTCTTAAAGGAAACGAGCTTCACAGGAATTTGCCCTCTTCACAGGCTCCGGGCCTTTTCCAAAACGCGGCAATCTTCACAGGCTTTCGCCTTCTTCATAGGCTCCGGGCCTTTTTCAAAAAGGATAATCTTCACAGGCGTTCGCCTTCTTCACAGGCTCTAGGCCTTCTCCAAAAAGGATAATCTTCACAGGCGTTTGCCTTCTTCACAGGCTCTGGGCCTTCTCCAAAATGGGATAATCTTCACAGGTGTTCGCCTTCTTCACAGGCTCTGGGCCTTCTCCAAAATGGGATAATCTTCACAGGCGTTCGCCTTCTTCACAGGCTCTGGGCCTTCTCCAAAAAGGGGTAATCTTCACAGGCGTTCGCCTTCTTCATAGGCTCTGGGCCTTCTAGGGGTAGAACCTCCGGAGCTGCTGGATGTTCCATGCGTTCTGAACCGGCTCCCCCTCCTGAGTCTCCAAGCGCATGGAGCCTGGCCTGGAAACATGAACAACCTTGAACGGGCCCTCCCACATGGGAGAGAGCTTGTGCAGCCCCTCCCTGGAGAGAACCCGCCTGAGTACAAGGTCTCCTACCTCGAGAGTCCTGGGGCGGATGTTGCGGCAGGGATATCGTCGTAGCACCTGTTGGTACCTCACCGCTTGTAACGAGGCTTCTCGGCGGCGTTCCTCCCCCAGCACGAGGTCCATCCCCCGCATGGCGTCCTGCTGCACCTCGTCGAACGCTAGGACCCGCGCGGAGCGACGTCTGACCTCGTGAGGGAGGATTGCTTCAGCTCCATAGACCAGGAAGAACGGGGTCTTCCCAGTCGGCTTGGTCGCGGTTGTGCGGATGGACCACAACACGGACTGGAGCTCATCGTACCAACCTCTACCGCAGGCCTCCAGCTTCTTCCTGAACGTCCTGGTCTTGAGGCCCCTCAGGACCTCCGCGTTGGCTCTTTCGGCCTGGCCGTTGCTTCGTGGATGCGCCACCGAGGCGTAGCATATCTGCGTTCCAAGGTTAGCGCAGTATGTTCTGAAAAGGTTATTGGGGAACTGCGAACTGTTGTCCGTGATGATGCGGTTCGGCACCCCAAACCGGTTCACGATGCCCCTGATGAACTTGACCGCGGAACCCGCGGGGATGGTGCGGACAGCCTCTACTTCTGCCCACTTGGTGAACTTGTCAATGGTGACGTAGAGGTAGCGGTAGCCCCCTGGCGCCCGAGGAAACTGGCCCAGAATGTCCAGCCCCCAGACCGCGAACGGCCACGAAAGGGGTATGGTCTGCAGGCCTCCCGCCGGCTGATGGATCTGCTTGGCGTGAAATTGGCAGGCTTCACAAGCCTTCACCAGCTCGACAGTGTCGCTGAGTGCGGTGGGCCAATAGAACCCACTGCGGAATGCCTTGCCAACGAGGGTTCGTGATGATGAATGATGCCCACAGTCCCCGCCGTGTATGTCTTCCAGCAGTTCCTTTCCTTGCTCCCTGGAGATGCAGCACAGGGATACGTCGTTTGGTCGCCTCCTGTAGAGCTCTCCATCCCTGATGCAGTATGCCGTGGCCTGCCGCGCCACATGCCCCTTTTCCTCCTCCTCCTCCGGCAGGGTCCCTTGTGTTAAATAACTCCAGAGTTCCGCGATCCAGCACTCCTCCTGAGGTTCCATCGTCTGGAGTAGGCATGCCCCTGAGGTCGGGCCGCAGACCGGGGCTCCCGAGGCTAGTGGCTGGGGAAGTTCCTCCCGAGGTTGAGCAGTGTTCGATAATGACGGCTGGGCTGAGGGCTTGAAGAGTCGCTCTTCGAAGACACCAGGTTTCTGAGGTAACCGCCTGGACGCCCGTCCGGCGATGTCATTGGCCTCCTGATTGGTGCCACGGGGCACAAGCTTCAACTCCAGCCCCCAGAATTGCTTCTCCATCCTGCGGACATCCGCTAGGTAGGCTTCCATGTGCTCGTCTTTCGGCTCATACACCTTGTTGGAGAAGTTGATAAGGAGCTGCGAATCGCCCTTGACAGTGAGGCGCTTCACCCCCATGGCTGCTGCGGCCTTCAAGCCCGCTATTAGACCTTCATACTCTGCTATGTTGTTGGAGAATTTTTCACCTTGCTGGAAACAGAGATGCACAGCGTAGTAGAGCTTGTCCTGAGTGGGTGATATCAGTAACGCGCCAGCCCCGGCGCCGTGCCTGGAGAATGCCCCATCGAAGTACATGACCCAGCCTTCCGGCGCCTCACTCCCCGGGAGGAGGGACTGATCCTCGTCGCCCTTGAGGCCCGCTGGCTCCGTCCATTCTTCCACGAAATCTGCTAACGCTGCTCCCTCGATGACTCTGTTCGTGCTGAACTCGAGTTGAAATGCCTGCAGTTCTGTGTTCCATTCAGCGACCCTTCCGGCTGAGTTGGAGCTCCTTAGCACTCTCTCCAGGGGGTATGATGAGACGACCTTGATGGGATGACCCTGGAAATAGTGACGCAACTTACGCGAGGCCACCAGTAACGCGAGGAGGAGCTTCTGAGGCATGGGATACCGTGCCCTCGCATCCTGTAACACCGTGCTAACGAAGTATACCGGGTGCTCAACAAGGATGAGTGCATTAGTGCTCGTGGTGCCCTCCGGAGGCAAGGGCGCCTCGCGAGGTGACGGGGCCTCAGGAGGCGGACCATCTAGATGAGTGGCCTCTCCTGCTTCCGGCGCACTCTTTGGCAGCTGATCCTCAACCGTGGTTACGGCTTCTGTGGGCCTTCCTTGTTCCTGTTTTGCCTTGTCTTGAGCTGCTGCCGTGGTTCTGATTTGGCGCTCCTCCCTAACCGCCACCAGGGCTGCGCTGGCGGAGTAAGGGGTGGCAGCGAGGTAGAGCACCAGGGACTCTCGGGGACGTGGAGCCACCATGACCGGGGGACTGGTCAGGTATTTCTTGAGACCTTGAAATGCCTTGTCTGCCTCTTCACTCCATTCAAAGGGCCCCTTTTTCTTTATCAGCTGGAAGAAAGGCAGCGCTCGCTCCCCTAGCTTGGAGATGAAGCGCCCTAGCGCGGTCACATGTCCAGTGAGCTTCTGCATTTCTCTAAGGGTCTTCGGTGGGCTCATGTCCTCGACCGCCTTGACCTTTTCTGGGTTAGCCTCAATGCCTCGATGGGACACGAGGAAGCCCAAAAGCTTGCCTGAGGGGACCCCGAACACACACTTCTCCGGATTGAGCCGCAGGTTCACTGCGTCGAGGCTCGCGAAGGTTTCCTCCAGGTCTTGTATCAGGGTCTTGGCCTCCCGAGACTTCACCACAATGTCGTCAACGTAAGCTTCGACATTCTTCCCGAGCTGCGGGCCCAAAGTGATGTGCATCAGCCGCTGAAAGGTTGCTCCTGCGTTACGCAGCCCAAACGGCATGCATGTGTAGCAGCACACCCCGCAGGGGGTCAGGAAGGCGGTCTTCTCGACGTCTTCTACCGCCATCTTGATCTGGTGATACCCAGAGAAGGCATCCAGGAAGCATAGCAGGTCGCACTCTGCAGTGGAATCGATGATCTGATTGATGCAGGGGAGCGGGAATGGATCTTGTGGGCATGCCTTGTTGAGGTTGGTGAAGTCGACACACATGCGTTCCTTTCCTCCCTTCCTGGGCACAACGATAGGGTTGGCCAACCAATCTGGGTATCGGACCTCGCGAATGACCCCAACGGCTTCTAGCTTGCGGATTTCTTGGACGATGAAGGCCTGCTTCTCCGCGGAATGCCGCCTCGCCTTCTGCTTCACGGGGCGCGCGTTTGGGCACACGTTGAGGTGATGCTCGATTACGCTCCTGGGGATCCCTGCGAGCTGATCAGGTTCCCAAGCGAATACCTTCTTGTTTGCGCGCAGGAACCTGATTAGGGCTCCTCCTGCTCAGGCTCGAGGTTGGCGCCTATGGTGAAAGTGGCACTGGAGGGCCCGTCCTCGTCGACAGGTATCTGCTTGGGTTCTACCTTGTCCTGGATGAACAACTGCTTCTTCTTGGCGGGCGCAGCCCCCTTGGGCTCGGGGGTCCCTGAGTCGGCAGGCTGTGCCGATGCCACCGCCTTGAAGGAGAGCTTGAGCACCCGCAGTGCGTCCCCGGTGTCCCCGTGCACGGTGAGGACACCGCTGCTCCCAAGCATCTTCATAAGGTTGTACGCCGGGTGCGTGGCGGCCATGAACCGGGCCAGCGCTAGGTAGCCGAGGATGGCGTTGTAGGGGAGGCCGATGGGGGCGATGTCGAAGTCGACCATCTCCGTGCGGAAGGTGTCGTAGGTGCCGAAGGTTACTCGGAGCCGGATGTGTCCCAAGGAGCTGGATGACCCGCCCCCGACGCCTGAGAAGGGCCGGCTGGGTTGCAGCCATTCCAAGGGTATGCGGAGGAGATCGAAGGCCTCGACCGAAAGCACGCCGAGGCCCGCGCCACCATCGATGAGGGTTCTGGTGACGGCCACCTGGCATATGGTGGGGGTGCACAACATGGGGAGCATGCCCGAGCCGGCCGAGTTGGAGGGGTGGTCCTCCAAGCCGAAGGTCAGTCCAGCCTTGAGTGTCGCCTGGTCCGGGTGAGCCCCCTGCCGCGCGGAAACAGCGCTGACCCGGTGAACAAACGGCTTGACATGGCGACTTGTGGGCGGCGCCCGCGAGCCGCCCAGGAGGGCCGCGATGACCGGGGGTGTTGGCGTAGCTGTGCGGCCGTCTTGCCGCACTAACGGGCGCTAAGGTGACGATGCTTGCTGCTCGTTCCCCGTCGGGCCGATGGCGGCGTTGATGGCGGGCGACGGGGAACGACGAGGACGCCCGCCGACGGGAGCCGTCTGGGCGACGCGGGAAGCGATGGCGGCCCGACGCTCGGCACGGGCCCGACGTGCGCCGGACATGGACGCGACGGTCGGAGGAGAGCGGATCGGCGGAAGACAAATTTCGGCGCACTCCTACCTGGCGCACCAAATGTCGGATTTCGGGTTCCGGCAGACCCTTGAGGTTCGAACTCTGGGGTGCGCGCGGAGACTTCGCCCTCTACCTCTCGGTCTCGCAAAGATCTAAACTACCGAAAGAACAGCACAAGTGACACAAGGTTTATACTAGTTCGGGCCACCATTGCGGTGTAATCCCCTACTCTAGTTTGTGGTGGGTGGATTGCCTCTTGGGTTGATGAAGAAGAACAGTACAAGGAAGAACAACCTCGCGAGGGTCTTCTATTAGCAAAGACGACGAACTGCTAGGAGGAGTTCGGTCGCCCTTCTCTCTCTCTCTCTCTCTCTCTCTCTGTCTCTCTCTCTCTCTTTGTTGCTTGATGATCTGATGATCTCCCCCCTTTACCCTGGGGGTGGCTAGTCCTATTTATAGGCAAAGTCCCTGGGCCTCTTCCCAAATATTGAGCGGGAAGGGCACCAACAATTGGCCATTTTGAAGGGGAACATCTAGTACACTTATCCTGACTAAAGTTGGTCCTCGCCTGCCAAAGGCTCTGTGGTGTCACCGTTCTGGGCTCCACGATGACCTCCTTCCCACCGTTGGACTGGTCTTGGTCTCGTTGCACCAAAATGGATGCCTTTGCTTGATCCCCTCTCCTACGCTTGCCCCCTTTGCACCAAACAGGAAAGGGAGACACTGTGCGGGCTAGCGCCCGCCTGGCACCTTTGGACGTCATGGCTTGCGTCATGGGCACCTCGTGAGGTACCCCGCCTTGATCTCTCCGCCTCCTCGTGAGCCAGCTTGGTGAGGCCGCGTCTGAGGAAGCTCCGTGTCGTCCGCCCCGCGAGGCTTGGCCCCTCGCGAGGGTCTTGAGTCTCGTGTTGATGAAGATGGGCCATGTTGGCCCCCCTTTAAGCCACGCCGCAGGCCGCAGGCCGGCAAGTCTGGGGACCCCCGTTCCCAGAACGCCGACAGGTGTACATTCTGAGATGGATAAAATTGCTTCTTACCCTTATTTTTATGTAAAGGATCTTGTAGGTCGGGTAGCTTCGGCTATCTTTTTTCCATTTGGATTTTTTTGCTCCTAATGTTTTGGGGCATCCCGACAATTATATACCTGCTAATCCAATGCCCACCCCGCCTCATATTGTGCCGGAATGGTATTTCCTACCGATCCATGCCATTCTTCGCAGTATACCTGACAACGCGGGAGGTGTAGCCGCAATAGCACTAGTTTTTATATCTCTCTTGGCTTTACCTTTTTTTAAAGAAATGTATGTGCGTAGTTCAAGGTTTCGACCGATTCACCAACGAATATTTTGGTTACTTTTGGCGGATTGCTTACTACTAGGTTGGATCGGATGTCAACCTGTGGACGCACCATTTGTTACTATTGGACAAATTCCTTCTGTCTTTTTCTTCTTGTTCTTTGCCATAACGCCCATTCCGGGACGAGTTGGAACAGGAATTCCAAAATATTACACGGATGAGACTCATCGCACCGGATCCTTAGACGGATGAGACTGATCACACCTGATCAGTGATCAATTCTGGCACAATGAATTTACGAGTTATTTTACACAATGAATTTACAAGAAGATTTGATTGATTAGGAAATTCCAGTTTCACTAAGCTGGTATTAATCTCTATGAGAGGGACTTGTTGGCCAATACCGAAAGAACCTACTTATGGTGGTACCACCGTCTCTGGTTCGGCCAAAACAACAACGATGTCATTATTATGAGGAAACTTAACACATTGGTGTAGGCTAGAAGGTAGCACATCAACATCTCATGAAACCTTTCCTAGAAGGAAGCTCTTTACTGATAGGCTAGCCTAGGCTTTGATTCGTGGTTTACTTCAACACTGGGATGACACTCTTCTTAAAAGCAAAACCGGTCGCATATGTCGTTTTCTCGCTTCACTATATGATAATAACTCCTAGTATGGCACCCAATACTGAATGGATAAGCAATTGGGGCTGGTAGTTCCCACTGGAGAATGTACCAGCACTGGGTCAAAGAGGCCTGCTAGGTGAGAGCCTTTCATAGGATGTGCCGAAAAGCCTATCATATCAACTTACTTATACGGAATGGAATGAATTTCACTCCCATTCCTTGGAGTTGAGGGTGAGCACTTGTCTTTTATACCAGTTTCTATACTAAGTCAGGAGCGATAGCGAAGCCGCCTATAGGAGTCGAAGGACGAAAGTCTGTTAGACCTGATGAGCCTCCAAGCCATAGCAACCTATTGGGGAAATTACGAGCACCGTGTTGCAAATGCACGAGATCAAAGAAATCTAGCGAAGCTGTGGATGAGGCTCGCTAATGGGACGTTCATTTTCGAACCAAAGTAAAAGGCACTTAAGTTTCATCAGATTCAGACTTACGGTCTGTGCTGAAACCAATGGCCGAACATCCCACTTAAGATAAGAGCCCAACCCACTGTAACACCCCGGATGTAACTTGCCATATTTGTAACTCCAACTCTTGCCATTTTCGGCAATGTGATATGATATTCCCTCCGTGGTTGGGTTTCCCTTCAGTTTGCATTTTGTCCTTGTCGTGCATTTCATATCATGTCATCATGTGGATCGCATTTGCATACGTGTTCGTTTCATGAATCCGAGCATTTTCCCCGTTGTCCGTTCTGCAATCCGGCGCTCCTATGTCCCCCGGCGTCCCCTTTTACCTTTTTCCGTGAGCGTGTATTAAAATTTCTCGGCATGGACCGAGGTTTGTCAAGCGGCCTTGGTATAGCACCGGTAGACCGCCTGTCAAGTTTCGGGTAATTCGGAGGTCGTTTGATACTCCAACGGTTAACCGGGTAACCGTGAAAGCCTCTTTTGGGTTGCAGCCCAAAACCCCTCCAAATCAGCCCAATAACCCATCTAAGTCACTCCCATGTCCATCGCCGTTCGATCACGATCGTGTGGCCGCAAACCGTGCTCAATTTGGAGCCTCCTAGCCCCTCCTACCTATAAATATACCCTCTTCCCCGAAATTTCGGGTCAAATCCACCATAACCCTAGCTCCCCGCTCCTCTCCCCGCGCCGGACACGTCCGGACAGCACCGGACGCGTCTGCCGTCGCGCCCGCAGCCAACCGGAGGCTGCCACGTGGCCCCCGGCGATCGCACGCCGCCCCGGCCCGCCGAGCCCGCGGTCGGCCCCCGCGGCCCGCCGCCGCCGCCCGCTCCCGCGGAGCGCCGCGCCCCGCGGCCGGCCCTGCCGCCCGCGCCGCCCGGTCCCGCCTCCGCGTCCGCGCCGCCTTCCCCGCGCCAGATCCGGCCGGCGCCGCGCCCCTCCGCCGTGCGCCCCCACTCCGGCGAGTCGCCGCGCCGCTTCTTCTCCGGCGAGATCCGCCGCGTCCTCGTCATCCGCGCCGGGTCAACCCTCAGATCCGGAGGGTAAAATTCGTCTAAGTCCCCGTATAGTTTGCATAATCATGGCATGTTCATCGCGTCATAACTCTGTAGCCATGAATCCGTTTTGGGCGTATAGAATATCATATTGTTTGTCTAGATGAGTTCATCATTTCATCTCATTTCATCATTTTCATTTGAGCTCATCTTGATGCCCGAAATGCTGTTGGAATAGGGCTATGTGATGTTAGTTTCAGATCTGTTTCCGTAGATGCACTTTTGTCATTTTTGCCATGATTGATGTGTGCATCCTATGAACTGGAGTCCTATATGTGTTTTGTAATATGCCATGCCATCTTTACAGGGGTGTATGCCATGTATTTTTTTGATCTTTGTGGTGACTAGCACAAGCATGCAAACTAGGGATCATATTGTTGCTGATTTCACGGACTTAGGAATTTCACCAAGTCATTCCCTGCTGTTATTTTTATGCCATGTGTTCATGTTGTTTCAGAGAGATCTATGCCTCTTTTGAGCATGATCAGTAAGGATGTTTTGAACGTATGGATTTGCTCTATCCATCCATGCCTTTCTTTGTAATTATGGAGTGCATACCTTGAGTCAATCAAGCTCTACTTTTGCTATAAAATGTTACTGGCAGATTGTTTACATGTTATTCGATTTTGCTAAGCTTGTTGTAGTTGATCCTTGCATGCTATGATGTTGTTCTTGCCATGATTATCTTCTATGCCATGTCTTCTTGGTGGTTGTATGCTTAGTTTATCATTAAATGCTCTGTAGTGAGTGCGTCGAGCTCGTAAACATGCCTACTTGTTATCTGTTTTTTACATGTCCAGTTTTCTGCCAAGTCTCAAAACTGTAACGTAACTTGCTTATTTGACATGGGTGTTATTTTATTTTCTGATCCTTTTTGGCTCATGGTCACTAAGGGACTTTTGTTAAATGCTTTGATTAGATTCATACCGTGCCATCTTTTGCTATGCCCTGTTCCTGTAGCAGGTTGTTTCCTTGCTCTAACATGTCATCCTGATGTTAATTTCTGGCATGATAGTATTTTCACAGTGTCTGTGAACCTGTTATCTTTTGCACTTTTGCCATGCTTGTTTGAACCTATTATGGTGTGATTTAGCCGTAGCTCAGTGTTCATCTTTTGTCTAGCATCTTGAGTAGATCACTGCCATATGCTTTGCCGATATGTTTGGGTGGATTAGCTTAATTTCTTGTTGCATGATAAGTTGCATCATGCTGTTAAACGCAGAAATATGTCATTCTTATTTTGCTTGCCATTTGCAAACCGTGCATCCGATTCCGGTGATCTTTATATCGATTTCAACCGAAAACACCTCACCTTTCCAGTGGCATACTTGGTTTGCCAAGATTATGCCTTGCTCATCTTTTTCCTTCCGGAGCACGCATATGCATTGCATACCACATCTCGCATATCATGCCATGTTTTGCATCATGTTGCTTGCGCATTGCATCGTGGTTGATAGTTGTTCCTTTGCTTGTGTTCTTGTTTTGTGTAGAGCCGGGAGACGAGTACGTGAATGAGGAACCTGTAGAGAACACTTACGAGGATCAAGCCTTCGACAACTCTGAGGACCTTGCAGGCAAGATGACCATACCCTCGAAATCACTTCTATCTTTGCTCGCTAGATGCTCGCTCTTTTGCTATGCCTATGCTGCGATACCTACTACTTGCTATATCATGCCACCCATATTGCCATGTCAAACCTCTAACCATCCTTTCCTAGCAAACCGTTGATTGGCTATGTTACCGCTTTGCTCAGCCCCTCTTATAGCGTTGCTCGTTGAAGGTGAAGATGAAGTTTGTTCCATGTTGGAACATGATTATTTTGGGATATCACAATATATCTTATTTAATTAATGCATCTATATACTTGGTAAAGGGTGGAAGGCTCGGCCGTATGCCTGGTGTTTTGTTCCACTCTTGCAACCCTAGTTTCCGTCATACCGGTGTTATGTTCCTTGATTTTGCGTTCCTTACACGTTTGGGTGATTTATGGGACCCCCTTGACAGTTCTCTTTGAATAAGACTCCTCCAGCAAGGCCCAACTTTGGTTTTACCATTTGACCGCCTACCACCATATTTTTCCCTTGGGTTTTCGCGAGCCCGAGGGTCATCTTTATTTTTAGCCCCCCCCCCTGGGCCAGTGCTCCTCCGAGTGTTGGTCCCAACCGAGCCGCCTGCGGGGCCACCTCGGGGAAACTCGATGGCTGGTTTTACTCGTAGCCTGTCTCATCCGCCGTGCCCTGAGAACGAGATATGTGCAGCTCCTATCGGGATTTGTCGGCACATTCGGGTGGTCTTGCTGGTCTTGTTTTATTACTGTCGAAATATCTTGTAGTCCGGGATTCCGAGATTGATCGGGTCTTCCCGGTAGAAGGAATATCCTTCGTTGACCGTGAGAGCTTATAATGGGCTAAGTTGGGACACCCCTGCAGGGTATTATCTTTCGAAAGCCGTGCCCGTGGTTATGATGCAGATGGGAATTTGTTGATGTCCGGTTGTAGAAAACCCGAAGTTGACCTTAATTAAAACGCATCAACCGCGTGTGTAACCGTGATGGTCTCTTCTCGGCGGAGTCTGGGAAGTGAACACGGTGTTGGAGTTATGTCTAACGTAGGTTGTTCTAGGATCACTTATTGATCACTTCTAGCTTCACGACCGTGCTTTGCTTCTCTTCTCGCTCTCTTTTGCGAATGTAGCCACCATATATGCTAGTCGCTTGCCGCAGCTCCACCTCACAACCCTATCCTACCTTTAAGCTTAAATAGTCTTGATTTTGCGGGTGTGAGATTGCTGAGTCACCATGACTCACAGATTCTACCAATACAGTTGCAGGTGCCAACGATGCCAGTGCAGATGACGCAACTGAGCTCAAGTGGCAGTTCGACGAGGAACGTGGTCGTTACTATGTGTCTTTTCCTGATGATCAGTAGTGGAGCCCAGTTGGGACGATCGGTGATCTGTGTAGCATTTGGGGTAGTCTTCTTTCATTTTGGTTCCGTAGTCGGACCTTGAGTGTAATCAGAATGATGAATGTTTATTTATGTATTGTGTGAAGTGGCGACTGTAAGCCAACTATGTATCTCTTTCCCTTACGTATTACATGGGTTGTGTGAAGATTACCTCACTTGCGACATTGCTTTCAATGTGGTTATGCCTCTAAGTCGTGCTTCGACACGTAGGAGATATAGCCGCATCGAGGGCCTTACAAGTTGGTAATCAGAGCCTTCCCCGACCTTAGGAGCCCCCACTGATTGATCGTTTTTAGCGGCCGAGTTGTGTCTAGAAAAATGTTTTGAGTCATTTAGGAATTATGTATCGGAGAGTTTAGGAATTCTTTTTACTTCCCAGTCTCCTCATCGCTCTGGTAAGGCATCCTGACGTAGAGTTTTGACTCTTCTCTTCTCAAATTTCACTAGAAAAAATTTTAGGATCACGCGGGTATCTTAGAATCGTTCCGATGTTTTTGTGATGACAGCATTGTCTTGGTGCCTCCTGTCAGCAGGGGTTTAGTGCAAGTGTCACGGGGAGTTGAGCTCTGAGGTTTTGTCGTCATAATTTTATCGTTGCAGTTCTGGAATACCTGAGTTTAGTACGCCGACATCGAAAATCTCTTTTGTACATTTGTTGGTGAGATAACCCTGATAGCCCAGTATTGAGGCGAGTGCGGGAGTATTGCCATAACTCGTAAAACGGATGCTTTTCGAAGGTTGAGGTAAACGATTTCCGAAGGTTTCTTGGTTATGTGTTGAAGGATGAATACAGCTGGATCTAGGTATTGTTAGTTTGGGTGATATATTTTGTGTCCCTTGTATCCCCAACACCTGATTGCATAACCAGAAAGTTTTGGGAGTTTGTAAGTGGGAATTCTAATAGCTTATAGGATATCTTTCCGACAGATGTATGATTTGAGATTGGGGTCTAACGTGCTAGTGGTCCGCCTATTCACGGCCGATTTACAGTGGTCGCGAGGCGTCTTAAAGAATCCTTGGCTATGCTGTTTCGGGGACGTCTTGTTTGTCATTCATGACGTCCGCTGTACGTCGTGCCCATGTGGGCCCCACCACGAATACTTTGGGCGAAATCTCTATCATGTGTTTGTTCCGGCTTATTCTACAAGCCAATCCTTTGTTTTGTTTTCAGTTGTGACATTCGAGTTGTTTCGAGGCAGATGGTGATTTCCATACCTTTATCTAAATGGCTTCTCAGCTTACGGAAGTGTGATGCTTTACTTTGGAATTCATTCATTCATTCTTGTTCGGATGTTTATTGTGAAGACTATATGTTGCAATTTCGATCCTTTGATTCAGCTTGAATATATGTCTTTCAAGATGCTAATGGATGTCACCCTCTTCAGGATGGCTCCGCCAACGCGTCAGAATCCGGAACGCAATGAAGGAAGTCAGGCTAACCCTCTGCCACCACCTCCGCCTCCGGAGGCATGGCAAGCCTTGATGACAGCCACCAATGCCAACGCTCAGATTCTGATTCAGCTCTTGCAAGATCGCAACCAAGGGCAAGGTAATCAGGGAAATCAAGGCCAAGGCAACAATCAGCCGCATTTTGCTACCCTCAATCAGTTCCTTGCAAATCAGCCAAAGACTTTCAGCTACTGTGTCGAGGCCACAGACGCCGATGATTGGCTCGTGGACATCAACAAGCACTTCGAATGTAGCAATGTCAGACCTGAGGACTTTGTCAAGTTTGCCTCTTTTCAACTCAAGGATCAAGCTGTTTAGTGGTATCAACAATACAAAGATTCCAGAGGAGGTCGTGTGATTACCTGGGATGATTTCCGCCGTGACTTCAAAGCTCATCACATTCCAGAAAGTGTTGTTGAGAGTAAGCGTGAGGAGTTCCGCAATCTCAAGCAAGGCAACATGTCTGTGTATCAATAGAACACTGAGTTCCAGAAGCTCTCTCATTTTGCGAAGCAAGACAACCCTGATGAGAAGAGCATGATTTACCAATTCAGGCGTGGCCTCAGAGAAGATCTGCAACTAGCTCTCGTGCTTTTTGAGCCGATAAAGTATGATGAATTCTACAACATGGCACTGAAACAGGAAGCTGCTCAGCTCAAGTGTGAGGCCTCTAAGAAGAGAGTCAGGGATGCAGTTCAGTCCTGTTCTTCCTCACTAGTGGCAGCCAAGCAACAGAAGTTCTGGTTGCCTCCTCCTCCTCCGTTCCGCCAGCCTTACCAGCAGAAGAACTCAGGTGGTCGTGGATCTTCCCACCCACCCAACCCTGGCTATCAGAACAAGTCTCAGAACCAAGCTCCAAGGCCAAATGCTCCTTCTCACCGTCCGCTCTCAGAGGTGACTTGCAACAAATGTCAGCAAAAGGGTCACTATGCGAACAAGTGCTTCAACCAAAGGCGCCTTCCGCCTCCTCCTCCTGTGAGATCTTCCAGCAATGCAGTGGTCAAGCATAATCCTAAGCATGATAAGGTGAACATGATGAACACGGCTCAGGCAGAGGATTCTTCAGAAGTGATCATGGGTAATCTCTCAGTTAATGATATTCCTGCAAAAGTCTTATTTGATACCGGTGCATCGCATTCTTTCATGTCATATCCTTTTGCATCGAAGCTCAATTTTGACACAGAGGCTTTACCTAAAGCTCTGCAAGTTGTTTCCCCGGCTAAACGTTTGAGATCTACCATGTTCGTTCTGCATGTCGGTATCAAGATGGGCGACTATAGATTTCTGGCTAAAACAATTGTTCTTGGTGACTCTCATATTGATCTTATTCTCGGGATGGACTGGCTTTCTAAGAACAAGGGTCAGCTTGATTGTGCCGCCAGGGAAATTCAATTGACTCACTCTTCTGACGATGTGATCATCTATGCCGCTCGTGATGAAACCATTCGGTTGTTTTCTCTCAATGAGAAGGGTGAATTGGATGCTATCTCTCAGATTCCAGTCGTTTGTGAGTACCAAGATGTCTTTCCAGAAGAGCTTCCGGGTATGCCTCCTCACCGGCCAGTTGAATTCGTTATTGATCTTGAGCCTGGCACGGGACCCGTTTGCAAGCGTCCTTACAAGCTTGGGCCAAAAGAGTTCAAGGAATTGAAGAAACAACTCGATGAACAAGAGCGTCTGGGTCTTATCAGACCGAGTTCATCTCCTTGGGGTTGTGGTGTTCTTTTTGTCCAGAAGAAGGATGGCACGGACCGACTTTGCGTCGATTACCGTCCATTGAACAAGAAGACTATCAAGAATATGTACCCACTTCCCAACATCAATGAGCTATTCGAGCAACTTAAAGGTGCTAAAGTGTTCTCCAAGCTTGACCTTCGTATGGGTTATCATCAGATTCGCATTCGTGAAGAAGATATTCCCAAGACAGCATTCAGAACAAGCTTTGGTTCTTATGAATATACTATCATGTATTTTGGCCTTGTCAATGCTCCTCCAACTTTCTCTCGAATGATGAACTTCATCTTCAACCCCTACACCAATGAATTCGTCTTGGTCTATCTCGATGATATATTGGTCTTCTCCAAGAATAAGAAGGATCATGCCAAGCATTTGCGATTGGTGCTCGACAAGCTCAGAGAGTATCAATTCTATGCGAAGTTCTCCAAATGTGAATTATGGCTTGATGAAGTTCTTTACCTTGGGCATATCATCTCTGCCAAGGGCATTGCTATTAATCCTAAGAGGGTGTCTGCAGTTTTGAATTGGGAACCTCCTCAGAATGTCAAGCAGCTTCACAGTTTTCTTGGACTTGCAAGCTATTGCCGAAGATTTGTTGAGAATTTCTCAAAGATTGCAAAGCCTCTTTCCAACCTCCTCCAGAAGCATGTGAAGTATGTCTGGTCTCCTGAGTGTGACGTTGCTTTCAACACTATCAAAGAGAAACTTGTCACTGCTCCAGTTTTGACTCCTCCTGACGAATCCAAGCCTTATGAAGTTTTCTGTGATGTTTCTCTTCAAGGTCTCGGTGCTGTGTTAATGCAAGAGAAGAAGGTCGTGGCCTATACCTCTCGTCAGTTGAATCCCAACGAAAAGAACTATCCCACTCACGATCTTGAGTTGGCGGCAGTTGTCCATGCGTTGATAACATGGAGACATCTCCTGTTGGGAAGGAAAGTGGACATATTCACCGATCACAAGAGTCTCAAGTACATCTTCACTCAGCCCAACCTCAACCTCAGGCAAACTCGATGGGTCGAAATGATTCAAGAGTATAATCCGAGTATTGAATATACTCCAGGCAAGGCTAATGTGATTGCAGATGCATTGAGCGGGAAGGCTTATTGCAACAGCTTAATCCTCAAGCCCTTTCAACCGGATCTTTGTGAAGCTTTCCGCAAGTTGAATCTCCAAGTTGTTCCTCAAGGCTTCCTTGCCAACCTCTTAGTCTCTCCTTCTTTGGAAGAGCAAATTCATGAGGCACAACTGCTGGATACCATGGTGAAGAAGGTGAAACGTGGTATTGACAAGGGCATTTCCAAATACAAGTGCTATCGCGTTGATGATAGAGATACTCTTTTCTTCGAGGACTGGATTGTCATTCCTAAGGGTGATCTTCGTAAAGTCATTATGAACGAGGCTCACAATTCACTCCTATCCATTCATCCTGGAAGTACGAAGATGTACCATGACCTCAAGCAGTCGTATTGGTGGACTCAAATGAAGCGAGAAATTGCTCAATTCGTGAATGAATGTGATGTCTGTCGAAGGGTGAAAGCAGAACACCAAAGACCAGCTGGTCTACTCCAACCTCTTGCTATTCCAGAATGGAAGTTTGATCATATCGAAATGGACTTCGTGACTGGTTTTCCAAAGTCCAAGCGTGGAAATGATGCTATCTTCATTGTCATTGACAAGCTCACTAAAGTGGCTCATTTTCTTCCTATCAAAGAGTGTATCACAGCAGCGCAGCTGGCAGAGCTCTACACCTCCAGAATTATCTCCTTGCATGGCATTCCACAATTGATTTCTTCAGACCGTGGCAGCATCTTTACCTCCAAGTTTTGGGATTCTTTTCAGAAGGCCATGGACACAAACATTCGCTTCAGCACACCTTTCCATCCTCAAACTAGTGGACAAGTCAAGCATGTCAACCAAATTCTTGAAGGTATTCTCAGGGCTTGTGTCATCTCTTTCGGCATGAAGTGGGAGGATTGTCTTCCATATGCTGAGTTCTCTTACAACAACAGCTTTCAAGCGAGCTCGGGCAAAGCCCCATTCGAGATTCTCTATGGCAGAAAGTGTCGTACTCCTCTCAATTGGTCTGAGACGGGAGAACGCCAACTTCTGGGCAACGACTTGATCACAGAGGCTGAAGATATGTGTAAGGTCATTCGTGAGAATCTCAAAGCCGCTCAATCGCGCCAGAAGAGCTATTATGATAGCAAACACCGTGATTTGGCTTTCGAGATCGGAGACCATGTCTACCTCCGCGTCTCTCCAATGAAAGGCACTTGTCGCTTCGGTATCATAGGGAAACTTGCCCCTAGATACGTCGGTCCTTTCAAGATTGTCGGCAAAAGAGGCGATCTCGCCTATCAACTTGAGCTTCCCCCCAACTTTGCAAATGTGCACGATGTGTTCCACGTGTCACAGCTTCGCAAGTGCTTCAAGATGCCTGAGCGCACCATCAAATTCGAAGAGATTGATCTTCAAGAAAATTTGTCTTATCATGAGCATCCCGTTGCTATTCTTGAAGAAACTGAGCGCAAGACTCGCAACAAGTCCATCAAATTCATGAAAGTGAAGTGGTCTCATCATTCCGACCGAAAAGCCACCTAGGAGCGCGAGGACCACCTCCGTTCCGAATATCCGGAGTTCTTTCAGTCCTAGATCTCGGGACGAGATCCTCTCGTAGTAGTGGAGTGTTGTAACACCCCGGATGTAACTTGCCATATTTGTAACTCCAACTCTTGCCATTTTTGGCAATATGATATGATATTCCCTCCGTGGTTGGGTTTCCCTTCAGTTTGCATTTTGTCCTTGTCGTGCAATTCATATCATGTCATCATGTGCATCGCATTCGCATACGTGTTCGTTTCACGAATCCGAGCATTTTCCCCGTTGTCCGTTTTGCAATCCGGCGCTCCTATGTCCCCCGGCGTCCCCTTTTACCTTTCTCTGTGAGCGTGTATTAAACTTTCTCGGAATGGATCGAGGTTTGTCAAGCGTCCTTGGTATAGCACCGGTAGACCGCCTGTCAAGTTTCGGGTCATTCGGGGGTCGTTTGATACTCCAACGGTTAACCGGGTAACCGTGAAAGCCTCTTTTGGGTTGCAGCCCAAAACCCCTCCAAATCAGGCCAATAACCCATCTAAGTCACTCCCATGTCCATCGCCGTTTGATCACGATCGTGTGGCCGCACACCGTGCTCAATTTGGAGCCTCCTAGCCACTCCTACCTATAAATATACCCTCTCCCCCGAAATTTCGGGTCAAATCCACCCTAACCCTAGCTCCCCGCTCCTCTCCCCGCGCCGGACACGTCCGGACGGCGCCGGATGCATCCGCCGCCACGCCTGCAGCCACGTGGCCCCCGGCGACCGCGCGTCGCCCCGGCCCGCCGAGCCCGCGGCCCGCCGCCGCCGCCCGGTCCCGCCTCCGCGTCCGCGCCGCCTTCCCCGCGCCAGATCCGGCCGGCGCCGCGCGCCCCCACTCCGGCGAGTCGCCGCCCCGCTTCTTCTCCGGCGAGATCCGAAGCGTCCTCGTCATCTGCGCCGGGTCAACCCTCAGATCCGGAGGGTAAAATTCGTCCAAGTCCCCGTATAGTTTGCATAATCATGGCATGGTCATCGCATCATAACTCCGCAGCCGTGGCTTCGCTTTGGGCGTATAGCATATCATATTGTTCACCTCAATGAGTACATCATTTCATATCATTGCATCGTTTCCATTTGAGCTCATCTTGATGCCCGAAATGCTGTTGGAAGAGGGCTATGTGATGTTAGTTTCAGATCTGTTTCAGTAGATGCACTTTTGTCATTTTTGCCATGATTGATGTGTGCATCCTATGAACTGGAGTCCTACATGTGTTTTGTAATATGCCATGCCATCTTTACATGGGTGTATGCCATGTATTTTAATGATCTTTGTGGTGACTAGCACAAACATGCAAACTAGGGATCATATTGTTGCTGATTTCAGGGACTTAGGAATTTCACTAAGTCATTCCCTGCTGTTATTTTTATGCCATGTGTTCATGTTGTTTCAGAGAGATCTATGCCTCTTTTGAGCATGATCACTAAGGATTTTCTGAACATATGGATTTTCTCTATCCATCCATGCCTTTTTTTGTAATTATGGAGTGACATAGCTTGAGTCAATTGAGCTCTACTTTTGCTATAAAATGTTACTGGCAGATTGTTTACATGATATTTGATTTTGCCAAGCTTGGTGTAGTTGATCCTTGCATGCTATGATGTTTTTCTTGCCATGATTAGCTTTTATGCCATGTCTTCTTGGTGGTTGTATGATTAGTTTATCATGACATGCTCTGTAGTGAGTGCGTCGAGCTCGTAAACATGCCTACTTGTTATCTGTTTTGACATGTCCAGTTTTCTGCTAAGTCTGAAAACTGTAACGTAACTTGCTTATTTGACATGGGTGTTAAATGCTTCGAGTAGATTCATGCCATTCCATCGTTTACTATGTCCTTTTCCTTTAGCAGGTCGTCTCCTTGCTCTAAACATGTCATGCTGATGTTAATTTCTGACATGATAGTATTTTCACCAAGTCTATGAACCTGTTATCTTTTGCACTTTTGCCATGCTTGTTTGAACCTGTTATGGTGTCATTTTGCCATAGCTAAGTGTTCATCTTTTGTCGAGCATCTTGAGTAGATCACTGCCATATGCTTTTCTGATATGTTTGGGTGCATTAGCTTAATTTCTTGTTGCATGCTAAGTGGCATCATGCTGTTAAACGCAGAAATATGTCATTATTGTTTTGCTTGCCATTTGCAAACCGTGCATCCAATTCCGGTGATCTTTATATCGATTTCAACCGAAATCACCTCACCTTTCCAGTGGCATACTTGGTTTGCCAAGATTATGCCTTGCTCATCTTTTTCCTTCCGGAGCACGCATATGCATTGCATACCACATCTCGCATATCATGCCATGTTTTGCATCATGTTGCTTGCGCATTGCATCGTGGTTGATAGTTGTTAATTTGCTTGTGTTCTTGTTTTGGGTAGAGCCGGGAGACGAGTACGTGAACGAGGAACCTGTAGAGAACACTTACGAGGATCAAGCCTTCGACAACTCTGAGGACCTTGCAGGCAAGATGACCATACCCTCGAAATCACTTCTATCTTTGCTCGCTAGATGCTCGGTCTTTTGCTATGCCTATGCTGCGATACCTACCACTTGCTATATCATGCCACCCATATTGCCATGTCAAACCTCTAACCATCCTTTCCTAGCAAACCGTTGATTGGCTATGTTACCGCTTTGCTCAGCCCCTCTTATAGCGTTGCTAGTTACATGTGAAGATGATGTTTGTTCCATGTTGGAACATCATTATTTTGGGATATCACAATATCTCTTATTTAATTAATGCATCTATATACTTGGTAAAGGGTGGAAGGCTCGGCCGTATGCCTGGTGTTTTGTTCCACTCTTGCCACCCTAGTTTCCGTCATACCGGTGTTATGTTCCTTGATTTTGCGTTCCTTACACGGTTGGGTGATTTATGGGCCCCCTTGACAGTTCGCTTTCAATAAGACTCCTCCAGCAAGGCCCAACTTTGGTATTACCATTTGACCACCTACCACCATATTTTTCCCTTGGGTTTTCGCGACCCCCCCCCCGGGCCAGTGCTCCTCCGAGTGTTGGTCCGAACCGAGCCGCCTGCGGGGCCACCTCGGGGAAACTCGATGGCTGGTTTTACTCATAGCCTATCTCATCCGGTGTGCCCTGAGAACGAGATATGTGCAGCTCCTATCGGGATTTGTCGGCACAGTCGGGTGGTCTTGCTGGTCTTATTTTATTACTGTCGAAATGTCTTGTAGTCCGGGATTCCGAGACTGATCGGGTCTTCCTGGTAGAAGGAATATCCTTCGTTGACCGTGAGAGCTTATAATGGGCTAAGTTGGGACACCCCTGCAGGGTATTATCTTTCGAAAGCCGTGCCCGCGGTTATGAGGCAGATGGGAATTTGTTGATGTCCGGTTGTAGAAAACCCGAAGTTGACCTTAATTAAAACGCATCAACCGCGTGTGTAACCGTGATGGTCTCTTCTCGGCGGAGTCCGGGAAGTGAACACGGTGTTGGAGTTATGTCTGACGTAGGTTGTTGTAGGATCACTTATTGATCACTTCTAGCTTCACGACCGTGCTTTGCTTCTCTTCTCGCTCTCTTTTGCGAATGTAGCCACCATATATGCTAGTTGCTTGCCGCAGCTCCACCTCACAACCCTATCCTACCTTTAAGCTTAAATAGTCTTGATCTCGCGGGTGTGAGATTGCTGAGTCCCCATGACTCACAGATTCTACCAATACAGTTGCAGGTGCCAACGATGCCAGTGCAGATGACGCAACCGAGCTCAAGTGGGAGTTCGATGAGGAACGTGGTCGTTACTATGTGTCTTTTCCTGATGATCAGTAGTGGAGCCCAGTTGGGACGATCGGGGATCTGTGTAGCATTTGGGGTAGTCTTCTTTCATTTTGGTTCCGTAGTCAGACCTTGAGTGTAATCTGAATGATGAATGTTTATTTATGTATTGTGTGAAGTGGCGACTGTAAGCCAGCTATGTATCTCTTTCCCTTATGTATTACATGGGTTGTGTGAAGATTACCTCACTTGCGACATTGCTTTCAATGCGGTTATGCCTCTAAGTCGTGCTTCGACACGTAGGAGATATAGCCGCATCGAGGGCGTTACACCCACTTCCTTTTTTAGGACTCTGTTTTGCAAGGACTGAGGCATCAAAATATTTAGAAGATCTTCCTTCTGCTTGATCCTTTTTCTACAGGTCGGGATGTCATCAAAGCCAGGGCTTCTCACCTTTCCTTTTGACGGCTCCTATCCCTAGACACCGGCCCCCGCTACCAATACTAGTGATTTGCCTTGGCTATAGTTCAAAGAAGTTCTTCGGCTTTGGGAAGATGCGAACCTTATACCATTGTCCTTGGACAGATATGAACCTTACGCGGGCAGCGGATGAGCATATCCCTAGAATACCTTCCTATCCTACCTAATGCTGGATTTCACCTAACGCAAGAGCGAGTACTACGATGAAAATCACTTTTACGAGAGATACCTTTGTCTTTGGTGCTTGAGTTGTCCTCCCAGTGTTGTGGTCCTCGATTTCGGAAATGACATATTGAACCGGTATCTTTAGCATATAAAAAATCCGGCATACCCCTTTGACGGCATCCCTCCTCTAAAGATGCTTCCTTCCTTCAAGCAACGCATTTGCGAACCAATACGTAGTACACGACGTAGTAAATCAATTCAATAATGCAATCCGTGTTAAAGAAATGAAATGGTTGTTGCCTTCTCGGACAAGAAGAATTTCTTTTACGAGTGCTAGAGGGACGAGCTAGATACCTTTTCTATATGACGAGCGCTAGAGAATATAAATATCATACTTTTTGCGTTGGATCATCCGATGAAGTGGATGCATACATGTACCTCAAGTGGCATTTTCATTGTGGTGTAATGTGTTCCCATATGGTATATGTAGGTTACAGAACCTTTTCTCTTCCAATTTGGATACTGATTTCTTCTTCAATAGAACCATCCGCTTTATTTTGAATCTTGCATACCAATTTACATCCCATTCCAACAATCTATTCGTCGTAAGCCCTTCTAGCAGCAATCCAAACGTCCCTCCATCTGCATCTCCTTAACAGTCTCTGTGCGTGGATCTCTTCTACTAGTGATTCAATTGGGGCCAATCCTGCCGCATCCACTTCCTTCTATCAATTAGTGGAATCCCCAAAAGCGGAAGAAGTTCTTTGCGCTAAATACCTTATTTGCAAGCCGTGGTCCCACAACGGACCGAAATGGCCATCAGAAAGCAGATTCATTTTATGATAGAAAAAGAATGTGCTTTCTTCTGGCACATGTATTTCTGAAAGGACTCCATCTTTGGAAAAGCTCGTTTGCACCTTGCATAGAATTAAACCACTCCTTTCACCGCGGATAAAGACTTGGTGGGTGGGGATGAGACGCTAAGGTAGGGTTCGGTCTGGATGAAACTATCTTTAACACGAGCTTCTTCCTTGTGCGAAGTACCAACTTATTGGAATTCAGCATTGGATATTCACTACTGAGATCTCTTATAAGTTTTGGGACCAGAATGAATTCTTCCTACAGACGCCGTCAAGGGTGCGGTTTAGCAACCAAGCGTACAATGACTGAAACCAACAACTCCATCATTTCTGAGAACTTCTCTCTCGCATAGAGGAGATCTTGGCACTACTTTATGTGTTCAATCCAGGGAGCCGCCCTCTTATTCATATCTTGCTTGATATTGGTTTCATAATGAAAAGAGGAAGGAGTGTCGAAGCGATGTCGCTTCTCTGCTCTCAGCTCTTTGCTCGAGATGATGTGATCTGATCGATCAGTCTAGAATCTATAACCAATTGGCTAAGTCGTAAGTCATTGTGGACACTTGCCATCCTCTCATATCGAAAGACGAACAACGACTTCCGGGGTAAAACGGAGGGCTAAAACCGGAGCCTCTTTTTCCATCCCAGGGGGTAGCGATTTCAAGTGTACTTGGTTTAAAACTTCCAGTTTATTCAAGTAGTTTCACTCGATGAAAAATGCATGCAAAATGCATTATGTTGCTGATTCTCTATCAGGCATTACACCTCTGTCCCAAGCTGTTCGTGTTAAGGTGGCCGATGGCGCTGAGTTAACTTCCTTGTTTCTTCTGCTTGATTTGATCTTTGCAAGTATATGCTGATACCGCTCCATCACATCAGCCAAGGAGCCCCACATTCCAGAGTGCAATGAATGCAACTCAGAATCCATTCTTATCTGTCTATGCCCCATATCTTGGATCCGGGTCTGCGTATGAATAGTATTCATATCATAGCCGAGCAAGAGGTTTGACTTACTCATTTCAAGCGGAAGTGGGGATTGAACCCAGTAGATACCTAGCAGCTAAAAGAGGTCCAAAGCATCGGATATGGCTCAAATAGTCCTTATAGAAATGATATACGAACTATAACCTTTCGATAAGAAAGATTAGTTACACAAGATATATTATTCTTTCTCACTTCCTCTAGAAACCAAAGGGATAAGGAGTGGGAGTTCAAAGCGACCGAGATAAAGTACTAGCAGCTGCAGTCGTAGGTGGAAGCCTTTCTTTCTTCTTGCACGTATTGAGCTTGGCGCTCCTTAAGATCTCGGAATAGCTCCAAACCAGCGACCTTGAGCGGGTCTCCTCAAAACCACCGTAACTACCCGTTGCGAGCCATGGTCCTTGTATGATAAGGCGGAGATTAATTAATTGCTTCCATAGCAGGCGCTTATCTGTAGACAGATTGGATCGATAAATATAAAAAAAACTTGTCAAGCTTTGCAACGCCCCCTTCTCAGAACAGCATCAAGTCAGCCCCAGGTCAAATTCTCCAATTACGGTAATATACCATAAACAATCATCCTTTAGGAGCTATATTATCCCTCTAGGGGAGCTAGTATAGTTGGCCATAAGGTCACACCCCTTCTTCATTCCATTTTCTATTTTAGAACTTCGGGTTTCAAAGACTTTTCCCACAATAGAGGCTTTGTTCTTTTTGAGCAGAAAGAATGAATCTAGTATCGACGGAATGGTATCTATCTTCTTAATATTCGTTTTTCAGGGGAATGAGCCAACCCACACAAGAGTGCCTACTAGCTTGTCACGAACGCAGAGGAAAAGAAGTAAGATACCCCCGCCCCCGCGCCGGGACCCCTTCTTGTTGTACCGCTAGTGGTCTTGGATGAAGAACCACAAGAGCAACCTGAGGTAGTCTAGGAGGAGCCACAAGAGCAAGATGGAGGTTAAAATGAGACAGGTGGTAATACTTCTTTGGAATTGCCGCTTGCACTATGCAGAGAGACTAGGACTAATGCTGGAAAGCCTCCGGTCCGATATGGCTATGAGCATGACATTGCAAATTGAGTTTCAAACACTTATGTCTCACCCGCACACAAAGCATTCATTGCATCTCTACAATCAGTGTCTATTCCAAAGGATTGGAAGGCTGCAAAGCTGGATCCCCGGTGGAAAGAAAGACGCAATGAAGGAGGAGCTCGGTGCACTTTAGAAGAACAAGGCGTGGGATCTTCTTCCACTCCAGCAGGAAAAAGAGCAGTTGGATGCAAATGGGTGTTCACCGTAAAACAGACTCCATAGGGTAAGGTGGATAGATAGAAGGCAAGGCTAATTGCAAAAGGTTATAGGAAGACGGGAGATAGACTATGATGAGACCAAAGCACCAGTGGCAAAGATGGACACGGTGAGAACCTTAATCTCATGCGCAGTCAACTTACTTTGGGTGGACTTTACATCAGCTAGATGTGAAGAATGCTTTTCTTCATGGTGGTTATTTACAAGAAGAGATCCATATGGACATTCCTCCAGGTTTTGGAACAAACAGACTGATGGGAAGGTGTGTAGGCTCAAGAAATCTTTGTATGGCTCGAAACAGTCACCACGGGCATGGACAGGTTTAGGAGAGTTGTTTGTGGTATGGGCTACTCTCAGTGTAATGGAGATCATACAGTACCGGCATAGACGAATCCATATCACCATTTTGGCGGTGTATGTGGATGATATTGTGATTACTGGAGACGGTTGAAGAAATCAAATGTTTGAAGGCAAGACTGGGAGAAGCATTTGAGGTAAAGGATCTTGGACCTCTTCGATACTTCCTTCGGATTGAGATTGTTCGGTCAAAGAAGGGGGTAGCATTAATTATAGTGAACAGCTAGCTGATTGTTTTACTAAACGAGTAGGTCCTTGTGAGGGTTTAGCAATTTGTAACAAGATAGGCATGTTAGATATCTTTAGCCGGGGGAGTGTTGGGTATTGGGCTGGGTTGCATAGTGTGTGTTAGGCCCCATGGCCCATGTACCTTGTATGTATAGCAGCACATAGGAGCAATGGAAGAGATTGATGATCACTCATCAAATAATACCCATGAAACGAATCCAGACTCAGTGAGTGGTGAAAACCACTGACCCCAATAGGAATACGGAAGACCTAATTATTGAAGAGAATAGTACAATTAACAACTAAACCTAAAGTGGTCCACTTGTCACAGAAGCAGTCTATAACTAATAGGAAGCGCCTATCTCTTACTTGATATCTGATTGATCTTGCAGAGCTGAATTGTTTGAACTTGATCGACCTTAAACGCTAGTTCAATTCCAGGACGACATCATATAATATACGCGAGACTCAACCAATTATTTTGATTAGACACTTCTCCTTGTTGAATGAGAATGAAGGAAGAGTGCCGAACGACTAAAGCTAACAGCCAGCCCGGATACCTAAACTGAAGAGGATGTCCCACCATAGCAAGATATGATACAGACCAATTAACTGGTAAGCCAACCTTCCCCATTGCTTTTCTTTCAACTAACTATAAAAACAAGGGGGCTCTTACGCGACTAGGCCGAGGAAACCTCCACTACTGGCTAAACTGAAACACATCATCCCATCCATTCCATCAAGTAAGTACAGGTCCCCAGTGACATATTAAAGAATGCCAACTTTCTCCCAACCGGTTTGTGAGAAGAAATGCCTAGATACTCGGTATGAGGAGAGCTCGGTAAGCAGGCAAAGAGCAGGGTTTGGTAGGCTGAGCCTCTTCTGGGGCAGGAAATTGGTCTATACCCACAGTTGCTTTTGTTTTTTCGTATGGCACTCTTAGGGTGATTTGCAAAGTTGTTGTTTATGACTGTAGCCTGTAAGAAAAGAAGTGTGTCTGCATCGATCGCATCAAGATTAATCTACGTTATTTTTCATACGCATTTCATTTCACTGGGCTGCGGTTGGCCTTAGCTTTAGTAGCAGGGTTGGCGCTTTCTTTTCAATGAGGGAATGGCTGGCGCTATCACGCATGGCACCTTCATCCTCAGCAAGAAGTGAGTAGTTGGCATTTCCGGTTTCCGAACAAATGGATACAAATTGACCTTGTGGATCCGATGATACCACGGCTGGGAGACTTTCAGAAGAATAAGAAGAAGAAGGCGGATTCAATTCTTCAAGTCAAAGTCATGGGCTACTGGCAGTTTCCTATCAATAACGATCATTTGGATCTATAATCATTGAAAGTGGTCTCTATATTACAACAATTGAGAGTTGCCTCTTGCTATCACTACCTCGTACCAATTAAGGAGCTCTAAAGCATGCTGAGCTGGCCGGGCGGGATCACTAGCTTCCGGTAATATGTGCTTGTCACTTCACTCGAGCCTTGAGAGAATCCGCCAAAGCCTATATCTACAAAAACGAAAGGGAAAGAAATAAGCAAATCTGAATAAGTTGATAGGAGGGAGTGTAGTGTTCTGTTCAAGATTTCTCTCAAGCCTAAACCTTCAAAGCTAACTAGTAGGCTTTGGATCCATGGCTCTGACCTGGTGGAAGGTACTCTCCAGTAGCAAAAGTGAGTTCTATGAAAAACAGTGATTCTGCTTTCCTCCGCAATTTGGCCCATAGTAAGAAAAGGTAAGGTTGCGTAAGATATGGGAACTCGTAACTGACTATCGAACACAACTGAGAGTTCACTACTGGTCAAGTACACCAATTCCGCTCATGTTAAACTTACTGGAAAAAAACTCTAGTAAAATGGTAAGATGAATCAGTCAAAGGCAATTCAATATCCAAATCATCATAATAAGAATAGGGCCTCGATCAGAGCATATACTACCAGATAGAGAGCGAGGCAGATGGAGGGGATTATGGTTCCAATTTGTTGGCAGGTGCTTTCGCTGTAAAAGCAAAGGAACTTTTCAAGAGTTTCGATGAATTGAAAACCGGTTCTGCTTCGCTCTTGCTTCGTGGTCTTGAGCAAGGAACTACTCAGATTCCCACCCTGATGTTTATTGGAAGGAAAAGCCAGAAAGCAAAGAGGTTTGGTTTACGTATGGTGGAAGGATACATTTTCCAGTCGGAATGACGGAGCTCTAAATAAAAGGTATTAAATCCAATCCCTTATCTTTCTTAAGCGTAGGGATGAAAACCAAGAATGAAGTCGTCTCATCTTGTATGGTAGCCTATTCTTTACCTCTCGTTCCAGGGTTGGATGCAACATTTCTATGTTATAGATAGGTGAGTTGAGCAATACTTATTTTTGAGGATTTCCACAAGTCCGCCTGAGTTGAGGGGCTAGGGCTTGAATCCGGTCGGTTGTCCGACAGTGCCGTAGTTGAATAAGCATTTCATTTATTTACTTCTAGATGGACTCGATGTGAGACCAGAGAGAGAAGAGTTTTCCCGCAAGCCATAGCGACTAGCTAGTCTCAAAACAAAAGAGTTCTTTTCACAGTAGCGGGGTTGGGAAAGTAAGGAAAGTCAAGCCCGATGATTCTGTGGGAAGGGACGGATTTCGAATTCCTTTTTCCTTCCTTTTTACGCCACCTCCTCCCAATCCTTGAAGATATGAAGCAATATTTTATCTATACCTACTAATAAAGCAAGGTGCGTTTCACCAAATTTTTCATCCGTTCACCCATATTATTATTGTTGATGATGTTCTGACCAAGGTGGTACTAAATTCTATGTTGGAAAGATTATTCGGACGTGTTCTGCTCGTTATTGGGCTCCTGGAAAAATTATTGGGCCAGCCACGTTTAGTACATTTTGTGCCTCCCCGTGACTGTCCATAGTTGGGACTTAAAAAACCTCCCGTGACCTGCCCACAGTTGGGCCTTAAAAAAACAAAACGCAACCTCCTCGATCTCCTCTTTCTTCTTCTCTGCTCGACCTCCTCTTTCTTATCTGCATGCTCGCCACCGCCGCGGCAACCATCTCCTGTCGCTGTCGCCACTTCTGTCGTGGGGATGCAGACCAACATCGCCCCTCCCTACATCACCGACCTCCCCACACATCTCGAACTCGGACTCGGAGAGGAGTCCATGTTGCGTGCGTCTTGGAGTCGTGTCCGTGGAGGAGATGTTCAGGAGAACGAGGCCGCCCGGTGCACGGATATTGATGCTATAAGAAGGAGCCCCTCGTCCATGATTAGATCGCATTGCAAGTTTCTTGCCCAACACATCGCTGGGTTGCAAGTTTCCTACATCGCCGTTCTTGTACACCGTTGATTTCGCCAGAGATCCGTCTGCATCGCCATTCTTGTACACCGTTGATTTCGCCGGAGATCCGTCTGCACTGCACGTGCTCCACCGCCTGCCGAAATTTAGCCTGGCCTGAGGTACAAACCATTGTCTCATCAGTTTATACAGCTACCATGAACAACGATGATTACATGCCTTCAGAAGTCAATTCTGTATGTTAACTTGTGTTCCTGCTGTAAGGAACTCCTGATGGTTTCTGAATAATGGAAACCAGAAAGAAACTTAAGCATGTTCTAGAGATCTCACCTTTGGTAGCACCAATAAGGATGAATAATGGTCTGACAAATATCTAAAATATGCACCAGATAGCTACTGCAGGGAATCATCTTTTTCATGCTTCCTCATCTAGATTCGGGTAGCTTACTACAAGTGTAGAGCATGTACCAGATAAGAACTATATAATCTGTACGAAGAGTCTGCATTTTTTAGGCCTCGGCTCTACATCTCTGTACTTAATTAGCTGAATGTCTGCATTAGTGGTTGAGAACTTGAGATCAGTGCTATATGGTCCCTGCAGCCTTTTTTAGCATAAATAGTAGTGATACAAGTAAAAAGTAAACCAATACATACAAGTAACAGAAGCAAGGCTTCCTTAGCATGAGCATGAGAAGGCTGGTATTTAAATACAGTTTTTAATGGAAGTAGTTCCTCTAACTTTGTACTTATTTAATTGACTTTTTTCGCGTTAAGATCCAATAGCCTGTTGTTAGTTAATGCTTTATTTATATTTTCTTATAACAAAACTAATGTATGTTTCCAGGGAAACAATGGCTCGACGTCGCCGGGTCGCAGCACAAAATTTGACTGCTCCCAGCAAAAAAAGAACAGTTATAGATAAAGAAAATCGCCATCGCGGTCACAGGTACTATATGGTTTCACTCTATGTCTTTGTAGTTATTTGGCTGAAGGTGTGCATTAGTGGTTGGTTGTGATTGCATGTTATAACAGTGACTAGAACTTGACGGTAATTTGCTAGAGGAGTTGCAACAGCCTTGATGAAATAATAGTTTTATTATTCCTTCTTGATTTTAGACAATAACAATAGAGAATCTAAATCCTTCTACTATAGCAGTACCTGTAATAGAGCAACTTTTCTGTAAAATTATATATAGTAAGTTTTCATATTATACTAGTAAGAATAAATTCGTACAGGATTTGCAAGTCTTGATCAAGTATTTTTATTATTATTCCTTCTTGATTCAACTTTGCAATAATCCCGAATATTGTTTGAACAATATGACTGGAACGTTTAACTATTCTTTTTCTTGCCATTGCAAAAAGTGGATGACAACACTGAATTGACCATTGTTGAGGATTTTGATAAACGGCCTTCAAAAAAATGAATTGTATGGAATCCAGTGTTTTGGAGCAATCACCTACGTCACCAATCATCTCAACATTACCTCCACTCTCAGAAAGTTTTGTATCGATGGTTCCTGAGTCGGATAATCAGACAAATAGTGATCCATTGCCAGCACCTCCATCACCAACTAGATCGACATTATCTCCAAATGCAGAATTGCCCCTGAATGAAGAAAATATTTCACTAGATGATGATAAGCAAGCAAAGAATGCTGAATTGCCCTTGAATGAAGCAAATATTTCATTACATGATGATAATCAAACAGAGAATTCTGAATTGCCCCCAAATCAAGGAAATATTTCATTAGATGATGACAAGCAAAAAGAGGAACATGAAACATATGACTATCTCCCACAAGGTATTATTTTGTTGTTATTGAATATATTATTATTAGTCTATGTGAACCGTTAATCCATATTTACACACAGATTAAACTTTTTGCAGATTATACATTGACCGACCATGATGTATTTGCTCATATAGCAATAGAAACATCTTTTGAAAAACAATTGCTGGTGAAGATAGATGAAATATCTGTGAAACAACATCAACTGATGTGTCTGCTAAATGAAAAAGAGTGGCTAAATGATGATCTAAGTATCCTTACTTACAAGGAAAAAGTCCCTGATTATTGATATCCATTAGTAATGTTTTTCAAAAAAATTATAGGTAATCAGCGCATATATATGTTGTATAAAGGACCAAGTACATGTCCAGAACGATAGTAAAGTATATTTTGAGAATCCCTTTGTTACCGCATTGTTAAAACGTGATGGCAAGCTTGGAATACATGAAGATGGTACCTTTATGACAGAGATTGTCAAAAACTATGTGAAGCATGACATGGTAAAATTCATATTCATAATTTTCACGTTCTGCGTTTCATACATTTTTATTAGTTATTTTATACTAACTATCTTGATTATAGATTAAACTTCCAATAAATATGAACAATACACATTGGTATTTGGCTGTTGTGAATGCAAAAAAGTGTGAGATTCAAGTACTGGACTCGCTGTGTTGCGAGTTTAACCGAGATGATCTCACTGCTACGGTTAGTTACTACATCATTTCAAATTCTTTATGTCAAATGTCATAAATTGATCCTTCGCTTATGTGTATTTTTTTATAACTAATTATTTTTCAGCTATAAGGGCTACAATATCATTTGGACATTCTGAAAACTCAAAATTTGATTAGTCCTAATTGGAAAGACTTTGATGTTAGTAAATGGAAGATAGTAGAACAACTACAGAAGCCAATTCAAAAAGATAGGTATGAAGTGACACATATGTTCTGTAACAATATAAGTAATATTGTGATCCATTTAGAGTAATCAATTTTGTTTTAATTATACAGTTCATCTTGTGGTCTAGTTATGCTTAAATTCATGGAATATTGGACTGGATATGCACTATCCTATCCAATTACACAGGTATATATCTATTTTGTTTCATACAAAAATTTCATTGATATTTTAATTTTTTATATATACTAATAATTGTTGTTGCTACACAGGATATTATAACTTCTTTTAGGTATAAGTTAGCCAGCATACTATTATGTTGGAAAACAAATACTGCTGCAATGACTACAATGGCCGAACAAAGTGATGACGACACTAAGGGAGATCGTAATGATGTGGAAATGTTTGAAAGTCTAGATAATAATAAAAAATCCAAAAAATTGATCACGTCAACTGTTCAAAATAAATATCAATCATTATTATCTGTTCTTTCTAACATAAGCCCATAGGAGTTGATAGGTGGAATTTGCAGCTACATCCAATCAATCAATTCCACTGAGATTTTAGAGTAAGTAATTTCAAGTTAGTAGTGCAATTGCCAACACATATTATTCTATTATTATCTTATTATTTTCTTAATCATAATGATTACCAGGAAAGTATGGGTACAGAGCTCCAACCCATATACAATTAGGTTGACTCTCAAACAACTACAAACAATTCTAAAGGAAGATTCTCCCATGGATCCTGATTGTTTCAATATGGTCGTGTGCAAATTTATGTTTGACAACATCCAAACGGCCAAAAAGAAAAAGGGATTGATATCAAAACATTATCTAGACATGCAATTTTGGGTATGTTCACTATATTTTTTCGTATATAATCTATTTCTATGATAACCTTTTTAACCGATTGTTATATATACTACTAGATGATTACTGATTTTGGACGACATCCAAACTTCCGAAAAGAGTTAGATGTGGAACAACTAGCATATTCTGTTCGTAGTTGGCCTGGTTTCAACTATAATATTTCAGCATGCAAATCAGTAAGAGCATTTCTCAGTTACTTTCAACACGACATTGTTTTACATCTAATATCTAGCATATTACAGATTCACATTCCAGTACATTCCAATGGTTATTTCATCCTCTTCATATTGGACAAAGATACACATATTGTCCATATTTTGGATCCTACCCCTATCGATCCTATCTACCAATACAAACCACACGCAAAATATTTGCACGGACTTATATGGATTGCAGAATATTTACCGAAAGCAATGTCAAAGGCATGCCCTGGGTCTAGATGGAATGAGAATATTCTCCAATGGCGGCATAAAATTGTAGATGATATTCCCGTTTACAACAGGTAACATTTTTCAAGATATAAAAAATATACACTAAGTATTTGGTTTACTGAATATGTGTAATATATGTTCTCAACATCAACTAACGATATATGTATGTATTATATCAGGGAACTATCTGGTTATCTTATTACCCTCTACATGTCCACATGGGAAGATGGAAAACTGCATTTACCATTTCTAAAGGTGAATATCGTAAGCATTTAAATAATCGTTTTTGTTTTACGCATGTGAAACTAAGCAATCATTGTTATTATTTTAAACATATGAAACTAATTTTAGTCGCTTATACAGTTGTTTTTGAATGTATAATATGGATACGAACTCAGGAAACAAATTTTGGGACATCTTCTAACATTCGAGGACAATGAATCTGAAGATGGCATGCCTGCCGGCGTCCTGGACTTCATCAATTGTATCAGGATGAAGAAGCTATCAACTATATGTCCAACTGCTACTCCTAAATTGTCTCGACAATCCTAGATGTTGTAACGCACCAGCTTGGTCCTAAAGTTTAGTTTGTTCAGCTTGGGGAACTACGTAGGTTTAGCCAATAGTACCAGCTCAATCATAAAGTTAGTTTGTTCAGCTTAGGGAACTACATAGGTTTAGACAATAGTAATGCTTTGCTTTTTGTAAAAGATCTTACTTAAAAGAATATATTGCTTCTGATGCTTACATGGCATAACCAAAAATCAGTTTAACGTTGGCAATTACCTTTCAGAGAGATACTGTGGCATACAACTTTCTTCGATACATGGTATTGTTGCTATGCCAAGATTTGATGAAAACTCTTATTCTTGGATGTTGAACCTGCCACCAGATCTGGCCTCCCTAAATCTGATGTGTCGATTGTTGTTTTGTGTTGGCTACAACTAGAGATAACCACGCAATATTTTGTTACAAATATCGTCTCACACCGGCAAAGTCTTGTGCTTTAATTCGTGCGTGTACCGTGCATAACTCTAGATTTAGAAAATTGAACACAAATTGGGCAAGCCCCGGCCGTAGCAAGTAAAAAAAAGATAGTGCATACTTAGATCAGAACAACTGCAAGTAGTGGCCAGAGCTTTACTGGTGTTTAAGCTTCGATCAGGAATAACTACAGGTACATGCTAAACTGTTCATGCTCATAATTTTATTTAAAACAAATAAACCATGATTGTACAGAACTTCCTCTCAACACATACCCACACCTGTTGAACATCTATTAAACACAGACCATCAAACAATTTCATAAAAGATTCCTATTTCGTAAAGGCGGTGCGTGCTCAAACTTTCATTTCTTAAAGATAAACCAAAATAAATATTACACATCTATATATATATTCTCAGTCTTATTAATCTTAGTATCAAAACCACAAAAGTGCACACGTTTGTTACAAAAATAGAAATAAGAAACGTACTTAACAAAAGTGCAGACATTTGTAACAAAAATACTAGCAATTAGAATCCTAATTAGCTACGTACAAGAGTCCAACACAAACACACGGCTTCCCCTGGCTTTACTTACCAAGATTCCGAATTCGAATTAGCTACACACGCCGAGTCCGACACAAACACACGGCCTCCTCTGGCTTTAATCCAAATCTAATTAGCTACACACGTCATGCTGCTACAAATACAAACACAGGGCTTCCGCTGGCTTGGCTAGCTTTGTACGTCAGCTTTGCACTAGAAATCGCCTTTCTAGGTAGTCTTACAATCTCGCCGTACAGCAAGACTCCACCTGAGTTACGCCCGATCTCATGCCAAGCTAAATACGGTTCTGTCGTTTTAAAAAATACATGAACTTTCCCGTGTGCCCGCAACCATAGCTTCCATCATCATTACCTTGCCTGTATATGGACAGTTTGCGCTCTTTAGGACTGATAGATTTGAAATTATTATATCTTTTGGAATCAAAAAATACAAGAACAACACAATGTAAGATATGCAAGTTTATCCAGAGGAATGCAAAAAAAAACCCGCATGTATGAGTATTTGGCATCACCAGCTTTTGTGTTTCCAGTGAACATCTTAGCCTATGTAAACTGCGAGTTGAATAAAGTGTTCTCTCTTTTTCTAAAATAATTCTTTAATAAATGTAGAATATAAAAGCCTTATCTTAACAAGCGAGAGCTCAAGTAATTCTTTGAAGATAGATTCAGATCAAACCTTTTCAAAGTTACGATCCCGCAGCCAGAGACTTAAGTTACACACTAAGCTTTGACTGAAATCAACGGAATTTCATTGAGAAGAATCATTACCATTAAGACTCTGATTCTTTAATAACCACCTACTTTCAATTTCTTTGGAAAGAAGAAATATTTCCTAAACCATTCACGTTGAAAGTGTCTTGACAACAGGACTTGTAATTAGAGGACCTCACACCAAAGATGACTCCTGTGCCCATAAAAAACAGTACTCTAGCGTTACAGAAATGTAAATAGTTCGGGTGTGCGGGCAAAGGGACAAACCTTCTCATGCTTTATTTGTGAATTCATTGATTGCCAACCAATCCCAGTGAGATCTCCAGCACCTGCACTAAAATCATTGACAACACCAAACATGCCTCGCAAATGGACAAGAGGAGGATACAGATTGGTTTATATATTTTTAAGAGTGTCGAGAAACTTCTTAACATCTGAAAATTATTAAAGTTCCTGATTTCTTGAGGTTCAGGAGTTCAGTGCTATGGATGCAGGAAGATCAATCTAGCGTAAACAGAGAGAATAATATATGCCATGTTCTCTATTACCTGAGTACAATTGTCATCTCAAATAGTCGTGGTTATATTCTATGCAGTATTCTTCTCTTGATGATGCTATATTAACAGTGTGATCCTTCCATATACCATCCAGGCTTAATTCTTACATTATATAAACTCTCATGCAGAAGTCATTTGGGTCAATGGATGCCAAAGAAGAAAGAAGAAAAAGAGATAGAGAGCGATATGCTAGAATGACCAATGAAAAAAAGCAAGCAAGAAAGAAAAGAGATAGAGAGCGGTATGCAAGACTCACCGATGAACAAAAGCAAGGAAAATGAAAAAAATGTCGTGAAGCCTATGAACAAAGGAAAACAACTAAAGAGTCAACAAAAAAGCCAGATATAAAGACAAAAAGAAGACAGGAATATGCAGCTATGCAACAAGAACAAAAGAAAGCTAGAATAGAAAAAAATAAAGTTAAACGTGAATTGAGAAGCTTCAAAGATTCAATTGCGATGGAGAACCCTGCATATATCGCAATCGAACAGGAAGTTGGTACTTCTACCTTTCTTGTCAAACACAAAAAGCATGTGATGCCAGGAGAAAGACAAACATTGCTACACCGTCGTAACAAAGAATTCATGACAAGACGGATGAAAACTGTTTCTGTATCACCAGAAGAAGACGCATCCATAATGGAAACAGGCAGTGATGACACAGAACCTCTACAGCAACCAAAAGTCATGATTTACGGTAATGCTCTAAATTTAATAAAATGTACTCGCACTCAAAATAGATATACATATGTCTGTACAACTAACCATCTTTTGTGGACAGACATACCCTTGTCAATGTTTCCAAGCATCAAAGAAGCGGATGCCCAAACACAAACATTCAACAATAACGATCAAAGTAAGGTAGCTTTGTGGCCAGACATCCCCTCTTCAATGTTGCCAACAATCAAAGAAGTAAATGCACGAATACAGTCATTCTACAATGATGATCACGATAAGAATATCAATTTCATATATACTATTATGCAATACAAAAATTATATGTATACATATATGTATGTGTGTTAACACTTAAAAATTACTACACAGGTAATGATGATGTCATATGTGAGCAAGACACAACCATCAAAGTGGTAGATGCACCAACACAGTTAGTTTACAACGAGGGTCACGGTAATGATAAAGTCATATTTGAAGAAGACACGAACGAGTATGAATACATGTTCTCTGGCCAAGCTATGCTCAATACAATTAAAATATATTTGCATCATTATCCTAACCCTTTACTAAATTTTCATGTTTCAAATCAATGCAGAATGGGAAAGAGAAATGGAAATCAAAATCACAGAAGATGATGAAGTTCATAACCCTGACCCGTATGATTTCGTCTATAGCAACATACCAAAGAACACACACGTGCTCAAAACGGTACCAAATTGCAGCTTCTGCCATGCAACAAAATTCAAGTATGAAACTAAGGGGTTATGATGCTGAAAAGGACGGATAAGACTAGCCAATCCAGATACACCACCAGAACTCAGGAGAGTTTGGACAAGCAATGAATTAGATGCAAGACATTTTCGGAACAATATAAGATTTTTCAATGGACACTTCTCATTCACTACTCTATACTGCAGCCTTGACAAAGAAACAACTGACATGCGAATAGCTGGTATTTATACGTTTCGAGCACATGGTCAGATCTATCATAATATACACTCATTTGGTAACAGTCGCTCAGATCCAAAGCATCTGGAATTATACTTCCATGATGATGATCCAAGCTTGGAGCATTGTTACCGCCGTTGCCGCGAGGAAATGAACAAGCAAGACAAGTAGGTGATTCGAATAATAACCGACATTCTACGTGATAATCCATACTCTCAATAGTTCAGGAGTTTGGGACAAGCCCAAAACCTTGAGGACTACAGACTCATATTGAACCTTGACCAAAGATTGGACCAAAAAACTTACAATGCACCAATCAATTCGGAGGTATCTGCAGTGTGGATTGAAGGAAATGAAAGAAGAGATACTTATGACAAGAATGTAATACTACATGGGAACGACAACGAAATAGAGCACATTCGATCATGTTACGGGTGCTATGATCCATTGTCGTATCCTCTATTGTTTCCAAGAGCTGAACTGGGTTGGCATAGGAAAATCCCAAAGAGGGATACACGAGAGGAAGATGTCGGTGCTGATAATATCAATAATGAAGATGAACCAAGTAAATTTTCGTATATTATTCTATTCAAAATTATTTTCATATATGGTACACTCCTACATATGCAGCAAACTTTTCATGTTCTAATATTTTCACAGATTCAGTCAATGGCTTGTGGGTAACCATGAGAGAATACTATTGCTATAAATTCCATACACGACAAAACATATTCAACCCAATATTGCACGACAGACGGCTTTTCCAGCAGTTTGCTATAGATACATACATCAAGATTGAAAGCTCCAGACTGGATTACATGTGGCATCATCAAAAGGAAATAAGAGCAGATCTATACCAAGGCCTTCTGGACAGCATTCAAGCTGGAGAAGAAAAGGGAAATGCAGTCGGAAAACGGAGAGTACTTGCATCATCATTTATTGGAGGGCCACGAGATAGACTTCGCCGATATCTAGATGCCATGGCTTTAGTTAGAAAATATGGAAAGCCAGACATATTCCTCACAATGACCTGCAATCCTAATTGGGAAGAGATAACACGTGAACTACAGTTTGGAAAAGCGCCACAAGATCGCCCAGATATTGTAGTTCGTGTTTTCAGGGCGAAGCTAGAAGAAATGAAGAAGCAACTATTTAAGAAGAACATTCTTGGAAAGGTCCAGGCATATACATATGTCATGGAGTTCCAAAAGAGGGGACTACCCCATGCTCACTTTTTGCTGATCATGACCGAAAAATATAAGTACACATGTCCAGAACAGTATGACAGAATCATCTCTGCTGAGCTCCCTAACAAGCACAAATACCCAGAGTTATACAAAATGGTAGTCAAACATATGATGCATGGTCCTTGTGGTGCATTGAATAAATTATGTCCATGCACAAAGAATCGTCCGTCATGCAAGAACAATTATCCAAGCCATTTAATGAAACTACGATTCAAGGCAAGGACTCCTACCCAATATATAGGAGACACAATGACGGTCGGACTGAAACGGTCAGGAACTGCAAACTAGATAATAGGTGGGTGGTTTCTTACAAACCCTATCTGTTAAGGACGTTCAACTGCAACATAAATGTTGAGATATGCTCAAGCATTAAAGCTGTTAAGTACCTGTTCAAGTACATCTACAAGGGTCATGATCGAGTATCTGTATCTATAACTGACAACGTAGACGAAGCCGAAATCGATGAGATTCAACAATACAGAGACGCACGTTGGGTGACACCACCAGAAGCACCATGGAGAATATATGGCTTCGAACTAAGCAAAATGCACCCACCAGTCTTGCAACTGCAGCTACATCTCCCAAATATGCACATGGTTTCATACCATGGCAGAGAAAAAATAAAGAATGTTATCAACCGTGAAGGAACAGAAAGATCAATGTTGACAACGTACTTTAAAGCAAACAGCTTACATGAGAAAACACGAGGTATGCTATACAGAGACTTTCCAAAATATTATACTTGGCAAACACAAGGGAAGTTCTGGCAAGAGAGGAAGCGAGCCGCTTTGTTCCAGGTTGGTAGGATCGTCTCAGCACATCCGGCTGAAGGAGAACGATACTATCTTCGAGTTCTCCTAAACCATGTGACATGCGCCACTAGCTATGAAGACCTATGAACAGTCGATGGACAGCTAATGCCAACCATCCGTGAAGCTGCAGAAAAACGGGGGCACATTGAGGCAGACAACACATTGGATGACTGCATGACAGAAGCGGAGTTGTTTCGAATGCCATCGTCATTACGAAGTCTATTCGCGACAATCTTGGTGTTTTGCGAGCCAAGCAACGTCCGTAGCCTCTGGAAAAATACCTAGAGTCAATGTCAGAAGACTATAGTAGAAACTGCAAATGCTAGCACACGGTTGAACAGATGGTGCTGATAAATATGAGGACATGTTGCATTCAATGGGAAAAGACATAAAATCATTTCCTCTTCCAAAGATTGACAAACAACATGAGACGACAGACGACATACCTAGGGATATCATTGATGAGACCTCGATTGAGGTGGACCCCGAAGACGCATCTTTACATAAAAACCTAAACAACGAGCAGAGGAAGGCCTACGATGAAATTCTACACACAATTGACCGCCAAAGAGGAGGCATATTCTTTGTCGATGGACCAGGAGGCACAGGAAAAACTTTTCTTTACAGGGCGCTCTTAGCCACAATACGCAGACAAGGAAAGATCGCTGTGGCCACGACCACTTCTGGTGTTGCTGCTTCCATAATGCCTGGAGGGAGGACGGCACACTCGAGGTTCAAGATTCCACTAAAAATAGACGATGGAGCTATTTGTGGATTCACTAAACAAAGTGGGACAGCCAAGCTACCCCAAGCAAAATCACTAATAATCTGGGATGAAGCATCTATGACTAAGAGGCAGACAGTGGAGGCGCTAGACAAAAGCATGCAGGACATAATGGACATACCAGATCTTCCATTCGGTGGAAAAACAGTTGTATTTGGAGGAGATTTTAGGCAAGTGCTCCCTGTTTTCCGGAAGGGAACAAGAGCCCAGATAGTAGACGCATCACTACGTAGGTCCGAGCTCTGGAATTCCATGCGTCAATTGAAGCTTGTGCACAACATGAGGGCTCAGAACGACAAGTGGTTCGCAGAATACCTACTACGCATTGGTAACGGAACCGAGGAGACAAATGATGATGGTGAAATACTCCTACCTGCAAGGATATGCGTGCCAAATAAGACGGATAATAATGGCCTGGATAGACTCATTGACAATATCTACGAAACAGGGACCGCTTCCCTAAAAGATCCAAAATACATCACGTCAAGAGCAATTTTGTCCACAAGGAATGACTCGGTAGACAAAATCAACCTAAAAATGATTGATCGCTTCAAAGGAGAGGAGATGGTGTACCACAGCTTCGATTCTATTGAAGACGACCTGCATAACTACTATCCACCAGAGTTCCTAAACACCCTCACCCCAAATGGACTGCCTCCACATATGTTAAAGCTCAAAATAAATTGTCCAATCATACTACTCAGGAACATCGACCCCGCTAATGGACTCTGCAACGGCACAAGGTTGGTCATACGTGGATTCCAAAAAAATACAATTGATGCAGAGATAGTAGTAGGGCAGCACTCTGGAATGCGAGTTTTCTTGCCTTGGATACCATTATGCCCATCTGACGATGACATGTTCCCGTTCAATTTCAAGAGGAAACAGTTTCCAGTGAGACTCAGTTTTGCAATGACAATAAAAAAATCACAAGGTCAGACAATACCAAATGTCGGCGTCTACCTGCCTGAACCGGTTATCTCACATGGTCAACTATATGTTGCGCTTTCTAGAGCGACCGCGACATCAAACATAAAGGTATTAACAGGAGCACATGATGAGGACAAGGGGAAGAATAAGAAGATCAGTACAAAAGACACAAACACAAAGGTGGACAAAAGGAAAAAGAATAAGAAGATTCGTACAGACAAGACATACACAAAGAATATTGTCTACACAGAAGTCCTCACCAAATAGGTAATGCAACCTTTGAATTTTTTGTTCCAAATTTCAGTTGGTACTTCGTAGGTTTATTTACGACCAAGTTACGCCTTTAAATTTCATGTTACATTGCTAATTTTCTAACCATAAATTCATTACTTGGATTTTACAGAACAATCCAACTATCAACTTTGGAGATAGAATAAATAACTACTTGGTCGTCTTTAAGGAGCATGTCTTCATGTCCTCAACCACGAAGTCATTCATGAATATATTTTTATGATGTGTCCAATAACTCATTTAGGGTTATTTAAAACTTTGAACACTTTGGTGATCTCCATTATGTGTATACAAGCTACATATGTAATTTACAGAAAAATCTATAGCCATGGGGAAACTGAGACTTACCAGCAAAAATAGGAACATATTTCTCGCCTTGGCGTTACTGCTGCTGCATTGAATTTTCTGAATACCCCTTTCTCTAACTCAAACAAGAAACCTCAAATATATCTGTCCCATTTTGAAAAATTAAAATCAATTTATAAGCTATATATAGATAAACAAAACAAGAAGACAAGAAGATGAACTGAATACGTGCTACCATGTGTGCCATACACATTGTTTACTAACTAATCAAAATATGTAAAGAAAACTAACTACCAAAGCATATCTGAATCTGCTAACTACCACTACAGCAACAACTAACGACTGCTGGAGGGAGGAGAGGTTGATAGGTTGAATGCAAAGTCAAGGGCACCAGTCGGCGCCTGCTCGACCAGCGGCTGCTCGACCCGCGGCTCCTAACCCAACAACCACCAGGGTTGGAGCCTGCGGGAGGACGGGTGGGAGGGAACAGGAAGGAAGAGGGAGCGGCGCAAGGTCCCATTGATACGGCGGCGCGGGCGGACGATACCACGGTGCGGCCGCCGGAAGTGCTCTTCTTAATGAGCTCGTCCTCCGACAACGACGAGGAGACGCGAGGTGGCGGCGCTGGCCATGAGTACGGACAGAGAATGGTGAACGGGAAGGGGATAAAGTTCATTTCTTGTAGAAACAAATTTTTTGCTAACAGAGAGTTCGTGTTGTCTTTGTGTGTATTGGTCAATTCCTGCCTGGGCCAAGCCCAAACAATGCAAAAAAATAAACTTACAAATGAAATATAATTTTTCAATAAAATGTTCATCTCCAAAAAAAATGATTCAATTTCTAAATAATGTTGAAATGATTCTAAAAAATATAATTTTTTTCTGAAATATCTACTCAAAAATAAAAAAAAACTTCTTAAAAAATATATATATTAAATATTGGTGTTTTTTTAAATAACAAACTATTTCATGGACCAATACTCCTTCATCGGATGAATCTACGGAGCTAAAGTAGGTCATGACTAACGACGTTAGGTGGCTTCTTCACGTACGAATTTCATGGTCCAAAATATTACGCTTGGTGTAACCTTATTTCCGAGGTTTGCCACAATTGGATATAAAAAGTGCGTAGAGCCATGTGAAGCATGTTTTTTTGCCCGTTGCAATGCACGGGCATTTGTACTAGTTAAGACTAAGTGAAGGTTGGTATGGCCCAATCCCATCATTTAATTGAGAGTGGATCGAGGGAATGGAATCTAGACTATAGATTGAACTAGAAAAAATGCAATCTATTCATTCATTCATCTTATCTTCCATTTTAGAAAGTAGCAAGCAGCGAATAAAACAGCGGTAGCAAGAAGTTTCAGACTCTAACTCGAAACGGATTTCGCGCATTGAAAGTGTCGTCCCTTGCTTTGTTCTAACCGCCCTTCCTTTAAGTTTCAGTATTCAAAACTCTTCCTAGAATTATATTGTTTATTTAGTATAGAATAGGAGAAGAAGGGCTTCATTGCCCCCAGTATTCCTGCATGTAGCTTTGAAAAGGGCGAGGTGTTGTTCAGGGTTCCCTACCCCATTCAACATTTTGCATTTTGGCGTAGTATAGTATACCCCTTCCTTGGGGTACGGTACCATATCAAATTCACGAGGGCCTCTTTCCTCTCTTTTTGTTGGCAACCCCTATCAACGTATGTTTGATTTGGGAGGCTACCAATTATGGAGTTTCTTCTCGAGACATCCCCGTCAGTCAACTTCTCTTCGGGATGGGTCGTTGGTCTTTGTGGGAGATAATGTGTCAGCCGTGGTAGAAGTTGCTCCCTGAGTAGGCATGGGCGCCCGCCTAGATGAAGGGATTTTCTCATCTTGAGGTGTCGGGAGGAGTAAAGGAGATTGACTGTTCTCTGTCATTAGCCTTTTTATTGACACTAGCTCTTTATATAGTCAATTTTTTGGAGGAGTATCGTATCGGTAGGCACAGATCATTAGTATTGGATGTATCGTTAGGTTGTGCCAAGTCAAATCAGTGGAGCTTATTTTTTTCCGTTGCAGAAAAGAGATCCCTTACCCTTTCTTTAGAAAATGATGAATATGAAGTCCGGGAGGCTGTGGGTACTATGGATCCTCTTACTCCCAATCGGGTTACCTTCCTGGGTCTCGCCAGTGTTGCCTGTAGGTCATGATGTGCCTCGAGATGGCCGTCTCCTGTCCCCCTGCTCGTGGGGAATCCGCTCCTGGGGCGTCGCTCTGCTGCGTCTGGCCCATCCTCTGGGCACCTTTGGAGGGTGGGGAGTGTGACAACGTACACGCTTCCCTTTACTCCATAGGGCCTTTTCCTCAGTTGCAGGGTTTGGTGGCCTGAAATTGACTTGGCTTCGCCAAAAGGCCTCATCTCCAAAGCCCGTCTCGCGAGGCGTCCCTCTCGCTATAGGGCAGAGCCCCCTCGCCTCGCTCTTGTGACATGCTATGTTTTCCTTCTTCCATTCTCAAGTCAAGGGTGAGTCCCATGCGTCAGTTTGTGGATCGCGGTCTCACGCACTAATCCCTACAGGTGCCCATAGTAGGTCGGCCGCCCTACCTAAACCAATCATCATATGGGTCCCTAGGCCCCATTGCTGGAAAGGCTCGGCTTCAAAACCATACGTGGAGCTTCCGCCTCATACGGCTCCTCTAGGGATGGGGGTTGGCCCAGCCCAGGCTTGTGCGGTTAAGGTTGTTGTACACGACCTTAGTTGAGCATTCAGTTAGAGGCGGCAATCGCAGGTTCGCCGGAGGAGAGGGTGTTGCGAGCAAGATTGCATAAACAAAGCCCTCCTGCCCGCAGCCCTATTCTAGAAATTAGGCTGGCTACGTTACTTATAACCACAGAACGAGCAATGAATCCCAAACGACAAATGAACAAGGGGCGCGCATTTTCGTGGAGTAGCCCCCTTCAGAAGAAACTTCCTGGCACATACATTAAGGGAGCCATCGAAAGGTGACTGAAACACCTGAAACGGGGACTACCCGAGCTAATGATAGAGGCAAGAACACTTTCCGGCCAAGTCCCATTAATTGATCATAACGATATCGTGGAAATGCTGCACGGACCCATATATATAGAAACAGAAAAAGAAGAACCTTGATACTAAACCATATCGAACAAGGGATCTTTTTGGAAATGGGAAGATCTAGGATAGGTAGCCAACCTCCTGGAAAGAGCAATGTGCATAGACCGGGTGAGTAGGGATGCAGCTCCGTGGACCGCTCGTCGGGCCTGATAGGTGGTGGTATCACACCCTTCTCAAAGGAACCGTATGTGAGACTCCCGCCTCATACGGCTCCGTCCTGGAATCTGGACCCCCCTTTTCCTTTGACCAACGGGTCCTCGAACCCATGGGGGTTACGAATCATTCATTCATTGATTGATTCAAGGTAGCTTTAGCCATTGTGGGTAGAAGCTAGTCGCTAGAAGCGAAGCAGCGATCTTCCGGGCCGGAAAGGTTCTATTTCTCTAACGCGTAAGCTACCGCAAAATGAATGAAGGAAAAAGGCCTCAGGATTAAAAAGACTAAACAGGCATGGAGGGCCGACTACAAGACTACGACTACAATACAAGCCATGAGCGATAGCGAAGCCTTCAGCATTTTTTTCGAAAGCCCCACAACTAGCTATCTTATAGCAGATAAGGCAAGCCTACTTAACTAATCTCATGTAAACGCCTGTTCGCTAAAATCCAAATAGAAAAAGACAACTACTTATTAAACATGTAGTTGAGTGCTCCGTCGTTGTTCGGATCTTGACCGAGTCCGAGCTTCCCAAGCTCTATGCTGTTTGGGAACTCAGCAAGGGTCTTACCACCTTCTTGATTGACTATATTTGAGTCTTTGGGGTACTTTAGGATTATATTCCGCACCGAAGATTTGTGCTTGTGGGCTAGGGTGAATATAGCGGACCAGCGGATCTGGTAGTTGACAATCGTTCGGACTTGGTAAAGGTTGTCGCAACACCTGTAGTAGGACAGAGGACATATCGCGATGCCCGCGGACCAATTTACTATGTCTCTGTCGCTGACGTTGGTCAAAGAGGCCTCGTGGATTGGCCTGGGTCTTCTTCGGCTAATGAGACCTCGGTCCCGAAGCCTTCGGAGTATCTTTTTGATAGGCGCCTCTATCTGTATGGGGAATTCGCTGCTAAAAGATCCCGCCCAGTGTCCCCTTCCTTCTCCCGCCGCCTTCCGACCGAAGGGAGTATACAATTTCTTCTTCAGGACACTCATGCACGATCGTGAGATTCCCTGTTGAACGCCTGATGGCACCTTGCTCTGACCTGAGCTATGCAACAACGAGATCCCCCTCGATCTTTGCCGGATGTGCTTGACGGTCCCCCATAATACGCTAACTTGGGGACTTTTTAGTCCATCTTTTCCAAGAGTCTCCGCTAGTTGAACTGCGTCCAGTAGACGACCTCTTCCGCTCATCCCCTTCGTTAGCTCTTTGATAGGGATACTATAACCTAGGTCCCTAAACTTGGAATGGATGGCGGAGCGTAGGTGGCAGACAGTTATATGGATACGGTGCTTTACCCGTAGACGCTTCTCCAGCTCTCGCAAGAATTGTATGGGAGTCGTCCTCGTGGGGGGCTTCCCGAATGACCGTACCGGGGAATTCTACCATACTCCGTGCAACTATGGTTGTTGATCCTGCGGAGCCTACCCAAAGGTTCAGACCGGATTGTAGGAAGTGGGTGATACGTTTTTGTATTTCTATGAGAAGAAATACGGCACCCACGATTCCCAGTAGTAAGTCGTTGGCATATCGCGCGTAAAAAATCCTTATTAATAAGGAATGGCTTTTAAAGGGGGCCAGCTTACGGGCCAGGCCTCTCTCTGACATGATAACTAGTATCGCCTCGCCCGCCCAGCTCTATCAGCAGGCCCCTTCTTTCGCAATACTTAAGAAGGTCTCTCATGTCCAAATTCTTATTAAAGCCTTCTCTACCATTGAATTAGTCCTTCGGGGTCAACCTAGCGGCTTCTATGAGGAAGGCGGCGCAAAGGAGGCTCGAGGGCTTGTTAAGGAAGGCGGCTAGGGCCGCTGAAGGGGGGAAAACGAAAGGCGTTTTCTGGTCTCCCCTTCGCCTGGGGGTGCTTGTGGGGGGGGGTGCCACGACGAAACAAGGGAATGAAAGGTCGCTTTGCGTTGGATGCTCTTTACCCTCCCCAGTATAAGGGCTCTGTTGTCTTGGGGAGCGTTGAAGCTTGCTTCTTTTCCATACTTTTCTTGGTCATCAATACGACGACCTATTCTTAATAGAACCGATCTTATTTTCACTACAAGAGGAATTTCGTGCTTCTGCAGGATCCTCCCTATCTCCTGATCGAGCTTGTGTAGGTAGATATTGCCTGGTAGGGCCGATATTACTACACTGTTTGGGATGGAGTCAGGGCCCTTCTCACCCCCTACAAGTCGTCCAGCGGAAAACTTTTTCTGAGTGGGGTAAAAGAACTTGGAATCGTCGATCTCTTCCTTCAAGATTGAGACGAATCGATGTCGGTCGATGGTGTGAAAACACTTCCTGATGTCGAATTCCAAAAACCAGCGAGAGGTTCCCCACTCTTCTTTGATCCGTCCGAGGGCCGAGTGGCAACCTCGACCCGAGCGGAAGTGCGATGTGTCTAGAAACTCAGGATCGTAAATGGATTCGGGTACCATTCTGGTCGCCTCTTTCATGATCTTTTCTATGGGTAGAACTACTATGAGCGGTCTAAACTTCGACCCTTCTTTCTTTCTTCATTTCAAAAAGGGGGAGCAAAGCCTGTTTTTTGCTCCCTTAATTGATAGATCAGGGCCCCTTCTGCCGGCCCGAACGAAAGGCTCTTTAAGGAAGTAGTCCCATCACTCTCGGGCCCGGCACCAACCAAGAGGAGGCGGGGCTCTCTCCAATCATTCCGAAGAGCCGAGATCTCGTAAAGGAAAAATTAGCTAGCTCAGCAGGTTTGGACCCGGGTGAATCAGTTCAGTGAAGGAAGGGAGCCTAAACTTAAGGCTTTTCCAAGCCTTGCCGATAGGCGCCTCATGGCTTGCTCAGTTCGCTCGCGGAGTTCTTAGATCAGTAGATCTGGATAGAGTATCGCTCAGAAAGGAAGAGGAGCACGCTAGCGTGGCTCGCTTCGCTTTTCGACGCGGAGCTCGCTGCTGTCTTTTTAGCTTCAAAACTACAGGGCATGTGTTAGCACTACGGCTTTTCAGCCTCCCTTTGCCGGTTCCGAACTATCACTGATCCCAGATATCAACCTTCAAATCTTTTTCTTTGAATCTCAGGAAGGCTTTCTCGGGGAGAAAGCTGGTTGGGGAACTGCTAAACGACCTAAAAGAAAAAGAGGAGACCGACTCTGACCTTTCAATGCCCTATATCATTTGGTTGATAGTAGACGGTACGTATGATGATACCATGGACATAAACGAGGTCGAGCATATCTTTAATGATTTCAAACTCAAGCGTACCTAGATGTCGGTGGGAACGACACCTATGGGATCACAAGAATCCCAACTACGGTTGCAGGGCGCGGGGTCGTGAGAAGATCGGATCAAACAGATAGCACACGGTTTGTTTATCCAGGTTCGGGCCGCGAGGATGCGTAAAACCCTACTCCTGCTTTCGTGGATTGTTTATCTGTGTTCTTGAACTAGCAATGGGGTGTGAGGAGCTCCAAATAGCCGAATCCCCCTCCTGGTCACCTTGGGCCTCCTTTTATAGGGAAAGGGGTTGCCACAGAGGCACACAGGAGGTGGAAAGGGTACAGTGATGCGAGGTTATCCCTCGCATTACATGACAAGGCGCATTTAATGCGTCTTGCTTAGGTGTCCTTGCTTTATCGGGGACGGGGGAGAGCCCTGTCTCGTCCGTCGCCGCTCCCTCTTGCGTCGACACGCGCCCTGGCCAGCGGTGCCCGCGGTGCCATGTAGGCAGGCAGGCAGTTGAGGTGGCGCAGTGGTGGGTCTCCACGAAGATCCGCATGCCACCATGCAGGTGCCTGCCCAGCTGGTTGGGTCGGCAGCTGCGTGCGAACGGCGGTGGAGGTCTGATTGGCGTGGGCCTCATGGTGGCCCTACGGGTGTTCATGGCAAGGGCCTTGCCGGGGCCCCGGCAAGGGTCTTGCCGTGGCGCCTGCTGTCATCCCCGACAAGGCTCTTGCCGGGGGCCTTGTGGTCCTCCTTGGCTGGGATCCTGCCGAGGATCATCATCTTCTAAAGTGTTTACATGATCTTGAATGTGTTCACAAAGATCTGCATGCAACCACGGGGATGCCTCCCGAATCCTTGCCCCATGGGGGCAGTGGACTCAAGGGTGACTCGCTCCGTAGGTGTGGGGCGAGCTGCCACGGCAAGGGTCTTGCCGGGTTTGCTAAACCGCCTCCCGGCAAGCATCTTGCCGGGGGAGTCTGCTTCGTCCCCTTTGCTCTTTGTGGTCTTGGTCTTGGCGTCGTTCTGCTTCTCTCGAGCTTCGGCCTTACCTCGGCTCACCTCCCTTGCCTTGCTCAGTGTGGTGGTGCCCGTGGCTCAGACTGCCTGTGCACAGTTATAGGGGTACAAAAAGTGTACCCCTCTTTTTGTACACCGACAGGAGCCCCCGGGACTGGGCCACACGTAAGCGCAATCGCGTCGTTGGGCTAGGCCCAAAAACGATGCGCGGGAAGGCGGGGTGGTTTTTACCGCGGTAAGTCTCTTTGCGCGTTGCACTTCCCACGCCTCCCGAGCGTGGCGCGGCGTGGGGAGGCGTGTGTGACATGGGCGGCATGCGTGGGGTTGCTTCCCGTGGGCATGCGTCACATCACAGTTAAGTGAGAGGAGGCGGCCCGCGTTTCCCCCATAAGAAGGAATAACCATGGGCGCGCCGCTCACTTTCTCCTCTTCCCTCGTGCCTTTTCCAATCTCAGAGCCACCGTTCCCTCCCTTCCTTCCTCCCTAAGCTTTCGTCATCGCCCGTCGTCGCTGCTTTGCTACCCCCCTTCCTCAACCCTCTAGACTTCTCGGCCGCCATGGTGCGCAAATCCGCCAAGGGCAAGGGGGTGGCTAAGGGCTCCGGGACCGTGGAACCACCGAAGAGCATGATGTTGGGGGACCGGACGAAGTCTACCTTCTTCTTCCCCTCGACGGTTGATGTTCATGAGCTCCGGGCCTCCTTCAAGCCCCTATGGGGAGTGAAGACGGGGGGAGAGGATTTGGGACACACGGCGATGCGCGCCATTCCTGCCGCTTGCGCTGATCCTGCCCCAAATCGGTATCCCTTCTTCGTTGATTACTTTTCTTGCGGGTTATGCCCCCCTTTCTCCGATTTCTTCTGCGACATTATGCACACCTACGGTTTCCGCCTCTTGGATTTTACTCCGAATGCGGTGGCGTGCATGTCTTTCTTTGCGCATCTCTGCGAGGGCTTCGCTGGGGTGCAGCCCAACACGGCGCTCTTCCGCCATTATTTCTATCCTCGAATCCAGACGGGAGGTGTCGTCTCTGGTTGCGTCACTTGGATCCCAAGATCCAAGGAGGCGTACCCGGACGGTGTCGTGAAGGAGAGGTGGGAGGAACGGTGTGACCGGTGGTGCTGGATTGAGGACGAAGACCCGCCGAAATTTTGCAAGGTCCGCCGAATGCCGCCGGTCCGCGGCAGCGATTGGGGTGATGTCGACGCCGCCGACGGGAGGCTTACTTTCGCCACCACCAGGATTCTTCGGCTGACCCGGGTTGGGCTCATCCTTGAGATGATTGGGGCGGACTTCATTCGCCGCCGGATCGCCCCGTTGCACAATAAGGGGAGGCCAGCCTGGCTTTTTATGAATCGGGCTGACATTATGCGGCTCCGCCCTGGCCTCGACCACAACTTCACGGTGATGGCGCATGCCCACTTCTGCCAGCGGCTCTTTCAGCTGGATGTGGGTCGCGACGGCGAGGTCGAGCTGACCGGTAAGGCCGCAAGGGCTGCCGTAAAGGCCGGCAAGGCCGTCAAGGGGTCGTTCTTCAAGTTGCCAGCGGGGGTGGTCCCGTTGTGCAATAATTCACGCCGGTCGGAGATCATTGCCATGATGCTAGACTACAACACGCACGGCCCAGTCCCGAGCTGGAGGGAGCCGACGGATGCAGATGTGCAGCAATTCTTCGACACCTTGATTGAGGTGTACGTCAATGCTGACGCCGAGCGATGGCTTGTCATGGACACCACCCAGGCAGAGCTGGACTACATCGCCACCAGGGCGAGGGAGGCACAGCTCGCCATGGAGGCCGGCAGCGCCGGGGGCGTGGAGGACAAGGCCGCAACGGCTGCGGAGGAGGAGCTCACCCTGTGGGTGGCGGCCACCGAGGAGGCCAGCAGCACCGACACCGGAGTTCCGCTTGTCGAGGACGCGTCCGACGAGTCGTCGTCGGAGGAGGGCGTGGTGGCGGGCTCGACGCTAGCCAGGGGAAGAGGGCGAGTCCTGCAACGGTCTGGCTCCGGCAAGCCGGTCTGGACCGGCAAGGCTACGCGGCCTCAATTGACCCTGGAGGGGTCCGGGCATCACACGAGGGCCTCAGCAGTGAAGAGGCTGACGAAGGCCGCTGAGAAGAAGAATGCGACAGCCCCTTCCCCATCTGGGTGCACACAAACCCCGCCGCCTTCTTCGCCTTCTCCAGCAGGCGTCGACTCGGATGATGATGTGGAGTTCCCTTTTGATCTCAGGCCTCTCAGCCCAGAGAGGAAAGGGAAACTGGTGGAAGAGGAGGAGACGGATGGCGAGTAAGTACTCCGTTCCTTACTGTCATTTCCATTTCCCTGAATTGGGTCGCTTGTCTTGATCCATTTTTGATTTTGCAGGGAGGCAGAGACGTTGGCCCAGAGGGTGAAGAGGGCGAGGACCTCGGCGAGCAGCCAGTCCCTGGCTGGGGCTTCAAAGACACCACTGGTGGTGCTGAGCAGCCCGGGCAGCAGCCCCCGACGCAGCCCCCAGTGTAAGTTCGTCACCCTCTTCTTACTCGACATGTGGTAGGCACTCGATGCTATGAAGCTGACCTTGCCGGGTTCGTAGGAGGGGAGCGGCAGCAGGAGGAGCCACAGAGGGCTAATCCTAACACACCACCCCCATCGACTACGCCGCCGCGGGGGGAGTCCCCGGCAAGGGCATCATGCACGGAGCCCACACCCATGGAGGAAGAGGGGAACTTGGGCGCTGGTGGCTCTGCCATGGCGCCAAATGCTAGAGGAGAGGGGACTCCTGCTTCACAGCCTGGCACTGGTGAGTCGCCTGTCCTTCGTCTCTGTTTTTCCCTTATTCTTTTACTAGCTTCATTGCTCCCGTTGCTGCCCAAGCCCTCTTTCAACAGACATGGAGGACGTGGACATTGTTGTTGGAGATATTGCCGAAGAGGCCACGGCTGAGGCCGACAGAATTGCCGCCGAGGAGGCGGCCAAGGATGCTGACGAGGCCGCCGCTGATGAGGCCGCCAAGGGTGTTTCCGAGGATGCCGCTGCGGGGGCCACCAAGGCTACCGGTGAGGCTTCTGCCGAGGGCGCCAACGATGGTCCCGTCGGAGAGGCCGGCAAGGCCTCCGCTGAGGAAGAGGTGATGGATGATCAGCCTCCCTCCTCCTCAACCTCGGGCACCGGCAGATACCTGAAGGTGGGCGATGATCTTTTCGTCCACCTCCCAGGGGCGTCATGCCGAGAGCCCGCCGAAGGGGAAGTTTTTGACAGCGAGGTGCTTGCCGCCACCCGGCTCGAGGTGGTCGACGCGCCAGGTGCTGGTGGCGACGGTTCTCCGGAAGAGCAGCTTTTCCGTGCCATGGGGGCCAATTTATGGAAGCTCCAAGTGCTCTACCATGCCCGCCTGGACAAGGTCAAGTCAAGGATGGCAACGTTGGACAACGCGGAGGTGGACTTCAAGGCGCGCGTTGCCGAGACGCAGGCCTGGTTACACCAGACTCGCGAGGAGCAGAGGGCCTTTCAGGAGAAATTGGCCCAGCGCGATGTGGAGCTCACCATGAAGATGGACGACATCGAGAAGGCCCAGGAGAAGGCGGCGAACTTGGCTGTCGCGGCCGAAGCCGCCCGGAATCAGCATCAAGCTGCCTTGGACTCCCAGGAGGAGGACCTCTCCGCGCGTGAGGCGAAGCTTGCCGCAACGCTCCGCGGCAAGGAGGAGGAGCTCGAGGCCCTTGTCGCGTGACGGACTCGCGAGCTGGAGCAGAGGCACAAAGAGGCACTCGATGCCCAAGCCCTGGCCCATGCCGGCAAGGTGAAGGAGCTGGAAGCAGAGCGGGACGAGCTGAAGGAGCAGGCCCTCAAGCTGTCCAGCGAGAAGAGCACGTTCAACCGCGCCTTGGTAGAGGCGCAAGGAGCGGTCATCAGCAGGTCTGGGGAGCTCTCCGAAGCGCGGAACTCCATCAGAGACCTCAAGCTGAAGCTGGAGGATCTCCAGAAGCTGTTGTCAGAGAGCAGGGCTCGGGAGGAGACCTTGACCAGGAGCCTGGAGGAAGAGAAGCGGCTGCGAGAAAATGAGGCCGCCTCCCACCAGGAATATGTGGCGGGTGAGAACAGGTGGATCACCCATCTGGAGGTCGTCGCCGGCAGGGTCACCTCGCAATTGGCCACCATGGGGATGCCAAACATGAGGTACGCCCCTGAGCGAAGCGGGACCGTCAACGCCAAGTTGACCCAGTTCTTCGAGGGCGTACTCGGAGCCTTGACCTATCTTCACTCCAACAGGACGGCCACACTGGCTGAGGAGGCCCGGCGACTTTGCCGGAGGGTCGTGACCAAGGTCCTCACCAAGGTGGCGCACTGGAATCTCGACCTTGACTTCGCGGCCGCGATGAAGAGCTTGCTGGATGGTGTTGACCTCACGGTGCTCAAGGAGCGCACCAAGCCCATCACCGACTGCATCGACGAAATCAAGAGGGTGGAAGGCCAGCGCCGGGACTAGGCATCCCGTTCTTCTTCGCCACTGCGGGTTACCGACCAAGACAAATTTTATCTTTAGTTAGAACCGCAGCTATGATGTGATGTAATATAACTATGAAGTATTCTTAATTTTCATGCATGTTATTTCCCCGTTCAACTCCTCTTTGTATGGGTGCCCTACGCCAATTGGGTAGGCTCGCCGGCGCAAAAGCCCCTAGCGGCGTTTTGGGGATGGATCCCCATGGCCTGCCGGGTACGCGTGCTGCCGGATGATCCACCTTTCCGTTCCGAACGCGGCCGCTCGAACTGTCGAGCTTGACTCGAGTCAGAATCGAGGGCTTGTCGACCGCGGAAGGCTACTCTGCCATTCTCGACACAGCCGCTTAAGCTGTTGAGTGGACTCAAAATAGGGCAAGGGCGTTGCCGATCGTGGGAGAGCCCCCGGGGGTGCAGGTTCCTCATACAAAGGCGTGACATCTCCGGGGGGAATAATCTCAAATAAGAAAGGTAGCACAAATAAGGGTTCAGTGCAACTTAGCTTCTATTTGCGATCGCTCAAGTGTAGATCTTCTGGCCTCCTTTCTTCTTCAAGGGTCACGAAGATGAAGGAGCGCCTGGCTCACTGCTAAAGCCGATTCTCACAACTGCGCCCCCTACCTGGCATGCCAGAGATGTCGGTGGGAACGACACCTATGGGATTACAAGAATCCCTACTACGGTTGCGGGGCGCGGGGTTGTGAGAAGAGCCGATCAAATAGATAGCACACGGTTTGTTTATCCAGGTTCAGGCCGCGAGGATGCGTAAAACCCTACTCCTGCTTTGGTGGATTGTTTATCTGTGTTCTTGAACTAGCAATGGGGCCTGAGGAGCTCCAAAAAGCCGAATCCCCCTCCTGGTCGCCGTGGGCCTCCTTTTATAGGGAAAGGGGTTGCCACAGTGGCACACAGGAGGTGGAAAGGGTACAGTTATGCGAGGTTATCCCTCGCATTACATGACAAGGCGCATTTAATGCGTCTTGCCTAGGTGTCCTTGCTTTCTCGGGGACAGGGGAGAGCCATGTCTCGTCCGTCACCGCTCCCTCTCGCGTCGACACGTGCCCTGGCCAGCGGTCCCCGCGGTGCCATGTAGGCAGGCAGGCAGTTGAGGTGGCGCAATGGTGGGTCTCCACGAAGGTCCGCATGCCGCCACGCAGGTGCCTGCCCAGCTGGTTGGGTCGACAGCTGCATGCGAACGGCGGTGGAGGTCTGATTGGCTTTGGCCTGATGGTGGCCCTATGGGTGTTCATGGCAAGGGCCTTGCCGGGGCCCCGACAAGGGTCTGGCCATGGCGCCTGCTGTCATCCCCGGCAAGGCTCTTGCCTGGGGCCTTCTGGTCCTTCTTGGCTGGGATCCCGCCGAGGATCATCATCTTCTAAAGTGTGCACCTGATCTTGAATGTCTTCACAAAGATCTGCATGCCACCACGGGGATGCCTCCCGAATGCTTGCCCCATGGGGGCAGTGGACTCAAGGGTGACTCGCTCCGTATGTGTGGGGCGAGCTGCCACGGCAAGGGTCTTGCCGGGTTTGCTAAAACCGTCTCCCGGCAAGGATCTTGTTGGGGGAGTCTGCTTCGTCCCCTTTGCTCCTTGTGGTCTTGGTCTTGGCGTCATTCCGCTTCTCTCGAGCTTCGGCCTTACCTCGGCTCACCTCCCTTGCCTTGCTCAGTGTGGTGGTGCCCGTGGCTCAGACTGCCCGTGCACAGTTATAGGGGTACAAAAAGTGTACCCCTCTTTTTGTACACCGACACTAAAGCCTGCCCTCGATATGAAAAAGGGATTTGAGCCAGAAGAAGATGAGGATCTATCACCAGATGAGGAAATGGAAACAACTCAGTTTAGTTAGGTTTAGGTTCAGGAAATGGAAATGGTAACAGCGGCCCAAAAATGGTAAGGTTTTCTTTTCAAAGAAAAAGGAACGCAAAAGTTTTGCGAAATCCTTATCTTTCGGCTTTTTAAAGAAGATAGGCCATTACAAAAACAAGGTATAAGAGTCGACTTTCCTATCAGGATTTTACAACCTGAATACCAAGGGACCACTATTAGAAGAGAGCATAATAAGTAAATGCCGACGCCATATTTGACTTTTTCGATGGTCGGCGGCGCCATAAACTCGATAACCAGCACCGCGGAGTCAAGAAATTCAACTATATAGAATCCTAAAACAATCTTATTCGAGCACACACGGGACCCACAACAATGAAATTCACACAAGCGGCAATCATCCGAGCAGAGAATGGAGAAGGGAAATATACTTGAAATTGTTTTTTTCCGAATGAGAAAGCCTTTGGCAAACTCCTTGCAAATCTGTTTTTGCTGGGCACAATAGACATATTTGCTCAGTCACAACATAAGGAATCCCCAATGTTCCTCAAAGCCTACCCGGCCTGACAGCTTTAGTTGAATGATCTGATCCTGAAGCAATCTTTCTACTTAAATTGCTATGACTGGCCAACTAATGATAGGACTACCTATCTTGATGCTTTGAATCTATATTCAGAGCTTTTTTCCAACTACCGGGACTACTAATTTCAAGTACAAAGCTCTGCTATGAATATGCTACTCCTCTTACTTTCTACCGGAATCCAAGCATTGAAGCAAGCTCTTTATCGCGCCATAACCGAGTCTCTCCTTGCAGCTCTGACCAATCCACCCGTCATTGCAAATAACTGCTCCTTACTCTTTGATTTTATGTCCATTTTTGCTTGATGTCTTGCTCACCGGATCTGGTACATGAAAAAGCCATTCCTTTTCGCTTTCCTTCAACCACTCAGTATACTTTTTTACTGGAAGAGTCAAGCGAAAGCAATTAGTTTAGAAGGAAGAGGAAGACCTAGGGGGCTTACGTCCTCATTTCACTCTTTTTGCTCCTGCGAGACACGACTCAACTACTTTTTACAATTGACAGGGTAGCCCGGAGATCAGATGAAGGGTCTTCCCCATAAAGATAGATTAGTACTTGGAAGGTTCAGATGAAGGAAGGGCTGAAACAAGGCAAAAACTATTCAATGGGGTAAATAAATATGAGCAATCCGTGAGAATGGCAAACCTCTATCTCTTAAAAAGAAGAAGATGGATAGGTCCACGAGTTGAGACCGAGAAGTTCTAACTAATCAAGTAGGAGTTTACCCACGAGAGTCAGAGGCTGCATCATCAAAGGGGTATAGAAATAATTCAGAAGCACTATGGCCTGAAGCGAAGGGCAGGAACGAATGGAATCAATGTGTTCCAATTTATCCGGAGTAAGGACAGCAGCTGAGAAGGGACAAAAATAGCGTAGACAAAAGGTAGGACCAGATCATGCGAAGAGCACTTCGCCCTACTGATTAGGAATCTCGATCAGAAACCACCAGGCCATGTCTCCCGATAAAAGATGATCCCCACAATGGATGTCAGGCCTTGGCTTTATAAAATCTAATTGGATCCGCACTAGAGGATAAGAATACAGATAGGCTAACTAAGAAGATCTTCAAATTGTCTTACCTGAAAAGATGAGTTATTCAAAGGTATACCAGAAGAATAGAATAGAATAGAATAAAGACATGGCACAGCTGGGTGCTAGAATAGTAGTTGATAGAAATTCTAGTCACTTAAAAAAAGAACCACTGCTTAACTTAATTAGATCGTAGAAGATAAGCAAGCGGGTTCGGGCAGTTAGTCCTATTTGAAGGCAAGAAGTTCGGGTAGTAAGGGCTAGGTTTATATAGGGGCTATATTTTTGATAAACATATTGTAAGTGCATCTAGTGCCCCTTAGTGATTTTGGTGTATTGAAGACTTATAGGTTAAGCATATGATGTGTTTATGAGTGTACACAGGTCTATAGGTCTATGAGGAGTTTGATATTTACAGTAAAAGTTGACCCCTAAAAATGAAGTCCTTCGACTGAAGACTTTGATATTCTGAAGACTTTCTGAAGACTTTGAAAGTGAAGAAATTGGTGTGACCTTGAAGACATGGTATTCGTTCGAGGAACGTGAAGCGTGAAGACTTTGTTTTCGTAGTTTCATTTTTCTCTTTCTTGAGTCATAGGAAACACCGTACTGTTAAAGGGGATCGAGGAAATACTAAGGAGAAAATTTCCATGTGATGCTCAACTCAAATCCTACACCTACCAATCCCTTCGAGTGAAGCCATTGGAAATCTCATACAGTTCAGTCAATTTCTTCAGTGACAGAGACACAATTCTTCTGGTCACTGAGGACTTTGCTCTGACTGAGGAGTTAGGAATTCACCAGTGAGAATTGCCTACACAGTGAGGAACATGATAGCCCCGAGGAATTTGTACTCCAAATTTCCGACCGTTGCTGTGCCACGCGCCAGCTGTCCTAAAATATCTTGTCCACCTAACGGTCATATCATTGAAGGGCACTTATGTCTTATCATGTCGGGCTGCTCCCTAGGCTATAAATAGCCGCCCCCTTCAACCACTAGCTGGTTGGCTGCTCTGCGTGAACTTGACACTTGTCATTTGAGAGCAACCCATCCTCCGAGGACTTTGAGCGAAAATCATCAAGTGAGGAAAAACCAAACCCAAACCCAGAACACCTACAAACCCAAAGTGATTGAGCATCACTGAAGAAATTGATCCTGCGTGGATCCGACGCTTGTTACCTTTGAAGACTGTGCTTCTTCCAGACGGTTAGGCATCAAGGTCTAGAGCATCCAAGAGGAATTGTGGATCGCCGAGTGACCAAGTCTGTGAAGGTTTGGAAGTCACCTGAAGACTTACCGCGAGTGATTGGACGAGGACTGTGTGTCCTTAGTTCAAGGAGAATACGGTAAGGACTTGGTGTCCCGACCTGCGTGCTCAGGACTGGGTGTCCGGGACTGTGTGTCCTCGAGTTTAAATACTCAGCTGCTCCAACCAGACGTACAACTGAGACAGCAGTTCGAACTGGTCTACCAAATCATTGTCTTCACCAAGCTTACTGGTTCCATTTCCTCAACACCTTCATTTCCTCATTACTGTGTTGTCTGTTTGTTCATATCTGTGTTTGAAGACTTTGACTAAAGACTTTCAGAAATTCCTCAGTTCAATTTCTTTAGTCTGTTTGTCTTCATCTAGAGTTATCCTGTGCCTACGCTTTCTGTACTCTGTGTTTGTATTCATTTCATCATGATGACCATGCATATAATCTGTTATGTTTACTTCTGAGTACTTATTCCGCTGCTAGTATTTCTTCGCTAAGGAATTTCCTCACGAGCAAATTCCTTAGTGAAAAATTTCATAAAAATCGCCTATTCACCCCCCCCCTCTAGTCGATATAACGCACTTTCAATTGGTATCAGAGCGAGGTACTCCCTTGTTCTGTGTGATTTTGGTTTAACCGCCTGGAGTTTTAGTTATGTCGATCGCAGGTATGATCAAGGTCTCTGCTGGGTGTCCTACCTTCGATGGGACGGACTACCCCTACTGGAAGAACAAGATGCGCATGCATCTTGAGGCAAACGATCTCTGGTATGTTGTGAAAAATGGTGTTCCCTCTGTCTCACCCTCACTGAACGCTACCGATGTGAAGAGATTCAAGCAACTCGATTCCCAAGCGAAGAATATCATATGTGGCCATCTGAGCAAAGGACAGTATGGTAGAGTGAGTGCTTTGGAAACTGCTAAGCTTATCTGGGATAGGCTGTCCAAAGTAAATGAAGGAGTTTCAACTCAGCGTGATTCTCGAGTTGATGTTCTTCGCAATCTCTTCAACCGCTACAAAAGACTCGACAATGAAAATGTTCAGCAAACCTTCGACCGCCTCACTGACATCTCAAATGAGCTTCAAGCACTTGGTGCCACGGACATCACCGACCATGAGGTGGTGAAGAAATTGCTGAGATCGCTTGATTCCTCATTTGACACTCTGGCACTGATGATTCAAGAGCGTGGTGATTACAAGTCACTTGACCCCGCTGATATCCTCGAGAGGCTAAACACTCATGAGTTCCAGCTTGCTGAGAAGAGAGATCTCTACGGTCTGAGCTATGGCAGATCACGTGCACTGAAGGCCAAGGTAGTATCTGAGTCCGAAGATGAAGACTCTGATAGCAGCCTTGGTGATCCTAAAGAACTAAGTCATGATCTGGCACTGCTTGTGAAGAAATTCCAGAAGTTCTCAAGACGTGGTCATTTTGGAAAATCCTCAAGAAGCAACGATTCCTCAACCAGTGACTATAAGAAGAGGCTTTGTCACAAGTGCAAGAAACCAGGACATTGTATTCAAGATTGTCCTCAGTGGGAAAAGGAATCAAAGAAGAAGAAATACAAGGATTACAGTTCTGATGATGCAAAGAAAAAGAAGAAATCCTCAAAATCTTCATCATCAAAATCCTCGAAGTCTTTGTCTCACAAGAAGAGCAGCTCCAAGAAGGCTCGGGCATTCATTGGCAAGGAAATGAACTCTGAGGCTGAATCTGAAGAAAATGAGAAAGAGGAACAATCTGAAGACTCTGAGTCTGGTGTGGCGAGCCTAGCCCTCGCTACTGCATTCGTCAGCAAACCCATCTTCAACGCTGAAGAAAGTGATCTCACCAACAAGGCTGACGAAGGCAGTGATGACTACGCTCCCACCTATTGCTTCATGGCAAAGGGTGCCAAGGTACTCAAATACGCCTCTGAATCTAGTGATGATGAATCTGATGAAAATCTTAAGCCTAGCTACTCTAAACTTACGAAGATTGCGTTGCAACAACAAAAGGCTTTTGAAAAGGTTCAAAACATGCTAGACAAAAGTGATGATATGTTGGGTGAAGAAATGGATCGCACTAAGGCATTGACTGAAAATCTTCAGAGACTTCAGACTAAGCTTGACAACCTTCAAAATCATCATAACACTCTCTTATCTGATCATGAGAAGCTTTCTTATGAATATCTTCAAAAGAAGCAAGATCTTGAGAAGCTAAGAGTGAGTTATGAAGATCTTCAGAAGGTGTGCGATTCATTACTTGCTCAACAAATCAGCGCTGCTCAGGAAGAATTTATTCATCCATGTTTAAAATGCATTGAACGAGAATCTGCTAATTCTTCACCTGAATGTTCAAATGCTTCAAATGTTACAAATTCTTCACCTGTCTCTGCTATCACTAATTCCTCATCTGAGGACATTGCTAGTATCACTGACGATGCAGGGCTGAAGGAATTGTACATGACAGGCATGTACAAAAGCCTCAAAGGGCATCAGGCTCTTTGTGATGTGCTTAAAAAGCAGATCCTCAACAGGAACCCTAGGAAAGAGGGTATTGCTTTTGAGAGGAAACTCAATGCGGATGGTACTTATTGGAAGCCTGAGCAGTACCCCAAAACCTCATGGGTTGCTGCAAAGGGACCTCCAGTTGATCCATCTGATTTATCTGGCTATACATGTGAATCTTCTCATTCTTCTGATGAGTCATTTGACTCCAACTATAAACTGTTCAAAAATCAGAATGGTGAAGTATTTGCTAGATATGTTGGCACTAACTGCAGGAACGGTTCCCCTATGAAGAAAATCTAGGTTCCCAAGAGCTGCCTTGAAAGTCTTCAGGTGAATGTCCTCATGACACCACCTGTGAAGAAAAGGAACCCCAGATCTAATTCTTCATATGGACCAAATTCTTCACATGGATCAAAGTCCTCATATGAACATCATCGTGCTAACAACTCTGTTTCATAGGGAAGAGCCAAGGGCTATGAATATGAGCATTATTCTTCAAATTATTATGTTCATAACTCCTCAAAGAATTTCTCTGCTTATTCATATGCTTATCCTAACCCCTCTTATGTGAAACGAAATGGTTTGGCTGCTTTGCCACCATTCTCATATGGAGCTCACAGAGTGATGAACTCTTTGCCACCCCTTCAGATGTGGGTGATGAAGAAAAAGAACTAATCTCTTCTGCAGGGTCAGGTCTCCACTCGTGCTGTAACGTCTGAAGAATTTGCTGGGGACCTGACAGAAATGCCTAAAAGGACGCAGGCTAACCATGATGAAATGAACTTTCATTTCACACGTCCTCCCTCTGTTTTATCGGTTCTACTGCTTGATGAAATTGATTTGATGAATTGTGATGTCATATTCTTCACTACTGAAGTATATGAGGTTCGTAAGTTGCACTAATTCATCTGCAGGATGATCGACCCAAAGCCACTGAATGGGTACTTGATAGTGGATGTACAAATCACATGACCGGTGACAAGAATCTGTTGATGGATGCTCCCTTATGAGCATCACACATGAAGCATATCATCTTCGCTGATAAAAGCAAAAGTCAGGTATTGGGTCTAGGTAAGGTTGCTATCACAAAGGATCGACACATGGACAAAGTCATGCTTGTTGAGTCCTTAGGATACAATCTTATGTCTGTCTCAATGCTTTGTGATCTAGATATGGTTGTTGTCTTCGGCTAGTATCGTTGTGTTGTGATTATGGAATCTGACAAATCCAAAGTCTTCGAAGGCTTTAGGAGAGGAGACTTGTATATTGTTGATTTCTCTGCAGATTCACAACCTGCCGTGTGCCTACTTGCAAAAACTTCAGAAGGATGGCTATGGCATCGACGACTTGGTCATGCAGGCATGAGGAATCTGCACACGCTTGCGAAGAAAAAGCATGTCATTGGCATTGAGAATGTCAAATTCCTCAAGGATCACTTATGCGGTGCCTGTGAAGCTGGAAAGATGACCAAGGCCAAGCATCCAGCGAAGACTATCTTGACCACTACCCATCCATTTGAATTGCTTCACATGGATCTCTTCGGTCCTAACCATTATTCCTCTGTCTCTAATGAAGCATCTCAATATGGTTTTGTTATTGTTGATGATTACTCTCGTTACACATGGGTGCACCTTGTCTCTTCCAAAATTGAAGTGCAGGAAGTCTTCAAACGATTTTCCTCGAGGGCTTCAACTAACTTTGGTGTGAAGATCAAGCACATCAGAAGTGACAATGGCACTGAGTTCAAGAATTCGGGTCTCAATGACTATCTTGATGAACTTGGTATTACTCATGAATTATCTGCTCCTTATACTCCTCAACAGAATGGCGTCGTGGAGCGCAAGAACAGGACTCTTGCTGAGATGGCTTGCACTATGCTCGATGAGTACAAAACCCCTTGTCGTTTATGGGTTGATGCAATTGATACTGCGTGCCATATCATCAACAGAGTGTATCTTCACAAATTCTTCAAGAAGACTGCCTATGAACTCCTCACTGACAAGAAACCCAATGTGAGTTATTTCAAAGTCTTCGGTGCTAAATGCTGGATTAGAGATCCTCATCACAACTCTAAATTTGCACCGAAAGCACATGAAGGTTTCATGCTTGGTTACGGAAAGGACTCGCACACCTACAGAGTCTTCAACAATGTTCTTCACAAGATTGTTGAAACTGTAGATGTGCGGTTCGATGAAACTAATGGCTCGCAAAGAGAGCACCTACCTTCTGTGTTAGATGAACCAGCACCTGAGGAATCGATCAAGCACAAGGCTACTGAAGATATCATTCCTACTGAAGAATTTGCTGAAGAATTCGTTCCAGAACGTGAAGAACGTCGAACTGATGCACCTGAAGAAAATGCTGATCAAATTCCTCAACGGCAACCAACTCACCCTCGCATTGCAAAAGAAGTGCAAGTGGAGAAGATCATCGATGACATTAGAGCACCAGGTCCTCTCACACGCTCAAAAGCTTCACATCTATCTAACTTTTGTGGGCACTTTGCTTTTGTCTCTATCACAGAGCCCACTAAGGTAGATGAAGCATTTCTGGAGCCTGAGTGGATTCAGGCCATGCAAGAAGAATTACATCAGTTCAAGCTCAACTACGTATGGGAACTGGTCAATCGTCCCGATCCTCGCAAGCATAACATCATTGGTACAAAGTGGAGCTACCGCAACAAGCAAGATGAAAATGTTGTTGTGGTGAGGAATAAGGCACGACTAGTAGCTCAAGGCTACACACAGGTTGAAGGAATTGATTTCGATGAAACTTTTGCACCTGTTGCTAGACTTGAAGCTATTCGCATATTACTTGCTTATGCTAACCATCATGATATCATCTTATACCAAATGGATGTGAAAAGTGCATTCCTCAATGGTAAGATTGAGGAAGAAGTATATGTTGCTCAACCACCAGGTTTTGAAGATCCAAAACATCCTGACAAAGTCTTCAGACTTAACAAGGCCATCTATGGCCTGAAGCAGGCCCCACGGGCGTGGTATGACACATTGAAGGAATTCTTCATGAAGAAAGGCTTCACACCCGGTTCACTCGATCCCACTCTTTTTACTAAATCATATGATGGTGAACTGTTTGTGTGCCAAATATATGTTGATGATATCATCTTTGGCTGTACTGACCAACGTTATAGTGATGAATTTGCCTATATGATGAGTGAAGAATATCAAATGTCTATGATGGGAGAATTGAAATTCTTCTTATGTCTACAAATTCGTCAATAGCACAATGGGATATTCATATCTCGGGAGAAATACCTCAAGGATGTCCTGAAGAAATTCGGCATGCAAGACTGCAAAGGTCTCAAAATTCCTATGCCCACAAATGGTCATCTATGCACTGATGAAAATGGTACTGACTTCGATCACAAGGTATACCGCTCTATGATTGGCTCTTTATTGTACTTATGTGCATCTAGGCCAGATATAATGCTTAGTGTTTGCATGTGTGCACGATTTCAAGCTGCACCGAAGGAATCACACCATACGGCTGTGAAGCATATTCTTCGATATCTAGCTCACACACCAACACTAGGATTATGGTACCCCAAGGGCTCAGACTTTGACCTCACTGGATATTCTGATTCTGACTATGCTGGTGACCATGTGGATCGCAAGTCAACATCTGGTACTTGTCATTTCCTCGGACGATCCTTGGTCTGTTGGTCCTCGAAGAAACAGAACTGCGTATCACTGTCTACTCCTGAAGCTGAGTACATTGCTGCTGGTTCTTGCTGTGCTCAACTACTATGGATGAAGCAAACACTCAAGGACTATGGAGTCAACGTGAAGAATGTGCCTCTCCTCTGTGACAATGAGAGTGCCATCAAGATTGCTCACAACCCAGTTCAGCACTCGAAGACAAAGCACATTCAGATTCGTCATCATTTTCTTCGTGATCATGTGTTGAAGGGCGACATTTCTATTGAGCATGTGAAGACTGAAGAACAGCTAGCCGATATCTTCACTAAGCCCTTGGATGAGAAGAGATTTACCAAGTTGCGGTGTGAGCTAAATATCGTAGAATCTTCGAATGTACTTTGAAAATGCACTCATCCTAACACTTATACAAAATTGATGACTTAGATGTGCAACACATGAAGAAACGTTTTTCTTCAATCAATGAAGAATAACACTCTAAGTGTGAAGAAATTAATGAAGAATTTGATTCTCAGAACCCTACGACAATTGTACGCGGTGTCTGAAATCATCATTCTTACACGGTGGGTCACACCACCACAAAAGTTGAAAATCTTCAATTTAAGTTTTTCCTCAACTTTTGATATTCTTCAGTTTTTCAAATTCTTCAAACTTTACAAAGTCTTCACTTGTGCCGTCGTTTTTCTTCATTCGCTATATATATATATATATATATATATATATATATATATATATATATATATATATATATATATATATATATATATATATATGAGTTTATGTCCTCTACAACATTCACTTATAGCTAATTCTTCAAGTTGGATCTTCTGCTAAGTGAGTGTGATCGGACCCTTCCCCTCTATGCTATACTCAATCCAATCTGTTCACAAATTCTTTATGTGCGTTCTATTTTGAAACTCGTTCAAAATCTTCACTGTGTCCTTCTCAGCTGAAGAAATTGCGAACGGAACGTTAAAACTAATCTTATCCAAACCTTCGGTTTTGCCGCGCAATCCGTTCCACTTCCCACGATGGATTATTTTACTCACCCACGATCTTACACGATCTCCACTACACAGTACATGGGTGACACATGTCAAGTGAAGGAGAACGGCCAGGGGCATGTTAGTCCTAAATCTTCGGACGAGCAGTTTTTACTGCGGCTATAAATACCCCTCCGTTGCCATCCTCACTTCCTTTACCTCGCTCGAGCTCTCCAAACCCTAGCGCCGTCGCTACTCCATCGTTGCCGGTGAGGAAAAGCTTCACTGCCTCGACCTCATCGCCGACGTACTCGCGCCGACAGTGGAAATCTTCACCTCCGCCGCCGCCGTAGACGTCTTCCTCAGCCAAGTTAGGGCGTGGAAGATCTGCATTGATGAACTTCTCTGTTCCAACTCACAGTTAGTCGTGGTCTTCATTCAGGGTAATTAAAAGCTATTTTTACTGCCCTCTTTGATTCGAAGTTTTTCTACAAAATCTTCAAAGGTGTTTTTATTCTTCAAATCCTCACACACAAAACACCTCACTTATTCTCTGTTCTTGATTCATTTCCCTAAGTCTAAAGTTCTTCAAGATTCCTCAATTGTGTGGATTCTCAATCTATACAACTCTGGAACCTAAGATATATATGGAGCTTAGTGAAATTCCTCAAGACGAATCTGGTCAAAATCCTCAAAATTTGTTCTTTATAAAAAACCCTCTAAGAACGCATATGACCTCTTCAAATTCCTCGCAACTATACTCTGTTCACAGGTACACATGTCCGCTGCTGAATCCTTAGGTTCTCATCAACTTAACTCATTTGCAGCGTTCCTCGAAGAAAAGTTGCATACTTCTTCAGAGAATTCCATTGTTCAAATTCCTCATCTGAAGAAAATGGCTGAAGGTAAAAGGCCACAGAAAGGAGGAAAGAGACCAGAGGTCATGACTGCATTCGAAATCCCTGAGGACATTTATGCTGGGTACTGTACACCTCCTGAAGAAGATAGAAATCAGCGCAAGGTGCGCATACAGAGGATTGAAAGGAGATGGGCAAGAGAATGGAGGGAGTACAGATATGTTACTCCTAAGTACATGAAGAAATTTGCCGTAAACCCTCCATGTCAACGCCCTCCACTGGCACCTGGCCAAGTGGCTGATCCCTCTAGCATCAGAAGAGGTGAGGAATTTCCTCGAGAATGGGCCAAGCGCCAGCGTAAACTGCAAAAGCAAGCAAAAGAAGCAGTGAGGAAATTCAATGAAGAATCTGCTGGTGCTGCTGCCACTGAGGCTTCTGCCAAGCTGAGGAAATCAATGATGAAGAAGCCTGCTCATAAGCCAAGTGCTTCACCTTCAATGCCCTCACGGCCAAGTTCCTCAGCTGCACCCTCACGGCCAGAATCTTCAAAATCTTCAAAGCAAATTCCTCATGCTGCTCCTGCTTCCACAAAGTCCTCTGCTCCTGTGCATCTGGCCCCATGCCAAAGGACAACTGGCATCTCTATTGCCTCTGGTGTCTCAGCTAGTTCCTCAGCTGCACCAAAATCTTCAGCTGGACCCTCGTTACTGAAGAAAAAGGCTACCGCTGGACGCGGCACTCGCCCAAGTCCAAAGAAGCAAGTGGTCTTCACTATGCCCTCTGATGATGATGAAGCTGATGAAGAAGAACTCGCTGAAATCATCAGAGACCGCCAAGAAAGGGCTGCTAAAGCCAAGGGCACACCTGTGCCCATGCTTTTGGATCCAAGGGCGATCCTAGACTATATTGATCTCTGGCACAAGGATCCCAACAATCCTATGCCTTATTTCAAGCTGACACCTGGACAAAGTCACATGCTGACTCACTTCATCCAAGAGGAGAAGTGGAAATATGATAGGGCCAGAGAGATCAAGAAATCCCAGTACCGCAAAGAGAAGCTGCTGAAGAAAAATGTTCTCAAAATGAAGCCTGAGGAACTTGTCAAGATGCAGGCTGAGATCAAAGCCCTCAGCGACAACTTTGACTCGTACTATGCTGATTGGCAAGGAGCCAAGGTCAGATTTGTGTGGCTGACTGATACCTTCACCAAGGGTACTGCCTCAAAGCAACAAATTCCTCAAGCTGAAGCATCTGTTCAACAAACTGAAGAACATGCCAGCACCGCTGATGAAGTTCAGGCTGCTGAAGAAAATGCTAGTTCCAAGGCTGATGACTCTACTCCAGCCGTTGATGAAATTGCCAGGGCATCCACTAGTGGTGCGCCTGAAGAAAATGAAGAGACCAGGGCAACTGCATCAGTTGTGCCTAAAGAAAATGAACCAGATTCCTCAGCTCCACCTGCACCAACTCCAACTCCAATTCTTCCCTCTGCTTTAGATGTGAAGAAAACCAAGGCTGCAGAGCGAGCTGCAGTGAAGAAAAGGAAGGCATCAAGTGCTTCAGAATCTTCAGTACCAAAGAAGATGAAGCCCATGACCAGCTCATTTGCCAATCCAATTGATGCTGTTCCTATCTCCTCCATGCCATCAAAGGACCTTGTTCCTTTTGATGAAGATTATGAGATCCCAAGTGGATCAGATGAAGAAACTCAGTCTGCTGCTTCCTCAGAGCATATTGATGAAGAAATTGAAGTGGATACGATCCCTTCAACCCCAATAGTCTCATCACCAATGCCTCAGTTTGATGCTGAAGAGGCTGGTGTTGAAGAAATTGATGATGAAGATGTGGATATTGGAAGCACAACTCCAGTAATGAATAACGACTTTTGGGAAAGTCAGCATCCCAATTCCCCACTCTTCACTCCCCTGCAGCAAATTCCTCACTCTTCTTCACCAACCATAAAATTGGGCTCTGATGCAACTCATCCCACTGCTTCTGTGAATGAAGAAATTCCAGCCACTAGTGCTGAAGAAACTGCTGCTGAAACAGACAAGGTGACTGCACCTGAGGAAAATCCTGAAATTCCTCAGCCTGAAGAACCTGAGCTTGTGATTCCTGAAGTCGTGATGCAACTCACTGACACTCCTCTGCCAAGGCCAAAGGATCCATTCTCACGCAAACAGAAATTCAAGGCTGAAGACTTCTATGGCAAGCACGTATTCTAAACTGAATACAATCCTTATGACTCTGCTCGCATAAGGAAGAGGCGTTTCTGGACTGCCAGCCAAGCAAACTTCTATTCCTCAGTGCTTTACAACAAAGACAAAGTCTTCGACCATGCACATATTCCTCACGTGGATATGGAATCAATGCCGTGCTTTACGCCAGTCCTCAGTGTTCTTCACGACGCTGGGCTACTCAACTTCTGCACATATATATGCGATTGGAATGAAGAACTTATTCTTCAGTTCTATGCTACACTGCACATCACTGGCAACTCTGAAGATGTCAATTCATGGGTTCTGGACTGGATGACTGAAAATACACATTAGAAGGCCCCAGCAACTGAATTGCTTCGCTGCCTTTCTCTTAGTCCACCCACTGAAGATGCGCGTTGCGTGTATGATGAACCTGAACTGTCAAACCACTATATGCAAGTGCTCATGAAGCCTCTGAAGCCAGGGCAATCACCTCGTACCAAATTCCTCGTCAAGGAATTGTTGTATGTGCCTAGGACTGTCTATCGCATTCTGACGAAGACAATATGTCCCATCAAAGGACACGATTCTTCTGATGAAGAAATTGTTGGCATCATGAAGAATATGCTTTTCAATATCATACATGGCGTTCCCATAAACTTCCATGATTTCTTCATGAGGACTCTGGCCAACATTGTTACGTCACCATTTGAGCTGAAGCCTTATGCACCTTGGATTATGAGATTCATCAGGACAAGGTCTTCACTCAACTACAACGCTGAAACTCTCAACCACTGCAGCTACTTGCCTCCTATTGAAGTCCTCAAAAGGACATTTTCCTCAGCTGATGAAAAAGGCAAGGCCACTGCTGTGATAGATGAAGGCATTCGTCCATTGGATGGTCAATTTCGCAAGCTGCTTCTTATTCCACCAATGATGACTCTGCCGCACATGACTCTGCTGCTAATACTGCCAAGACAAATCCTCAAGCCACAGCACCCAGGGTGATGACTGATCGTGAGTTACTCCTCAGTCTTCATCAAAAGGTTGATCGCAATCACAAATGGGTCAAGCGTCAGTTTGGTTCAATTCTTCACAACATGACTGCCACATATAATGCAGTGAAGAAAAACCATTACTACCTTCATGAAACCTTCAACCGCACCTGGGCTGTTCTGTCTCAAGTATATAGTGCTGAAGATTTAGAGAACATGGGCCTCAAAGAAGAATTTGCCTGGTCGGCACCTCCGTCGAAGAAATTCAAGAAGGTCAAGGTTCCTTCTCTGGTGGCCAGTTCATATTCTTCATCACGCGACACTGATGAAAATGAAGACTTGGACGACACTGCAGCAGGCCCTACTTCAACAACCGACCCCAACAACACTGGCGCTCCTCCATAAAATTGAATATCTTCGGGGGCGTTAGTCCTCAGTTTCGATCCGTTTGGTCATGTGATGACAAAGGGGGAGAAATCTGAGTTAGTCTTCAAGCGGGTCTATAATAAGGGCATATTTTTTTTAAGTTGCAACTCTCGTTCTTCCAAAACTTTTATTGGATCGAGTTGTAATCTTAAACCCTATGGTGCTCGGTGCTCTGATACTTTGATACATGTTTGAGCTCTGATACTTTTGATGCGCTATTCTGCATGCTTATTCCTCATTAATGTTATCGCACGCATGCTGAATTGCATCAGGCACCATATTTCATCATGCATTTCAAATTCTTCATATCATATATCAAATGCGTGTATGAATTACAACATATAGGGGGAGATCTCTATGATTTAACTCTTCAAGTGTGCATTGCTTCAAAAGCAAATTCCTCACTGTGCACAACTTCAGGGGGAGTTCTTCTATATCTTGCAATCAAATTCCTCAATATCAGGTTCTACACTTCATATATTTATCCCCGTTGAAAACTTAACCTATGTTGTCATCAATCACCAAAAAGGGGGAGATTGTAAGTGCATCTAGTGCCCCTTAGTGATTTTGGTGTATTGAAGACTTATAGGTTAAGCATCTGATGTGTTTATGAGTGTACACAGGTCTATAGGTCTATGAGGAGTTTGATATTTATAGCAAAAGTCGACCCCTAAAAATGAAGTTCTTCGACTGAAGACTTTGATATTCTGAAGACTTTCTGAAGACTTTCTGAAGACTTTGAAAGTGAAGAAATTGGTGTGACCTTGAAGACATGGTATTCGTTCGAGGAACGTGAAGCGTGAAGACTTTGTTTTCGTAGTTTCATTTTTCTCTTTCTTGAGTCATAGGAAACACCGTACTGTTAAAGGGGGTCGAGGAAATACTAAGGAGAAAATTTCCATGTGATGCTCAACTCAAATCCTACACCTACCAATCCCTTCGAGTGAAGCCATTGGAAATCTCATACAGTTCAGTCAATTTCTTCAGTGACAGAGACGCAGTTCTTCTGGTCACTGAGGACTTTGCTCTGACTGAGGAGTTAGGAATTCGCCAGTGCGAATTGCCTACACAGTGAGGAACATGATAGCCCCAAGGAATTTGTACTCCAAATTTCCAACCGTTGTTGTGCCACACGCCAGCTGTCCTAAAATATCTTGTCCACCTAACGGTCATATCATTGAAGGGCATTTATGTCTTATCATATCGGGCTGCCCCTAGGCTATAAATAGCCGCCCCCTTCAACCACTAGCTGGTTGGCTGCTCTGCGTGAACTTGACACTTGTCATTTGAGAGCAACCCATCCTCCGAGGACTTTGAGCGAAAATCATCAAGTGAGGAAAAACCAAACCCAAACCCAGAACACCTACAAACCCAAAGTGATTGAGCATCACTGAAGAAATTGATCCTGCGTGGATCCGACGCTTGTTACCTTTGAAGACTGTGCTTCTTCCAGACGGTTAGGCGTCAAGGTCTAGAGCATCCAAGAGGAATTGTGGATCGCCGAGTGACCAAGTCTGTGAAGGTTTGGAAGTCACCTGAAGAGTTACCGCGAGTGATTGGACGAGGACTGTGTGTCCTTAGTTCAAGGAGAATACGGTGAGGACTTGGTGTCCCGAGCTGCGTGCTCAGGACCGGGTGTCCGGGACTGTGTGTCCTCGAGTTTGAATACTCAGCCGCTCCAACCAGACGTACAACTGAGACAGCAATTGGAACTGGTCTACCAAATCATTGTCTTCACCAAGCTTACTGGTTCCATTTCCTCAACACCTTCATTTCCTCATTACTGTGTTGTCTGTTTGTTCATATATGTGTTTGAAGACTTTGACTGAAGACTTTCACAAATTCCTCAGTTCAATTTCTTCAGTCTATTTGTCTTCATCTAGAGTTATCCTGTGCCTACGCTTTCTGTACTTTGTGTTTGTCTTCATTTCATCATGATGACCATGCATATAATCTGTTATGTTTGCTTCTGAGTACTTATTCCACTGCTAGTATTTCTTCGCTAAGGAATTTCCTCACGAGCAAATTCTTCAGTGAAGAATTTCATAAAAATCGCCTATTCACCCCCCTCTAGTCGATATAACGCACTTTCACATATGGTCTTGCTCATTTCTCATCAAGGAATGGAGATTGGGTTGGTGTTTGGAAGGGGGATTCAGTAAACTGACCTTGGCCAGCAAGCAGAAAAAGGACTAACGTCTTGGGGCGCGCTAGCATGCGTACTCTTCTTCTGCGAGACTCCATCCAAATCCACCACTTACTTGTTGGTTGGTGTTCCATTCTGTTATCTTAGACTATGCTGCCTTCTTCAATTCCATTCTTCGTCTCCCTAGTCAAAGTCTTCTTGCTAGCCCAACCCAATATGCATTTTAGACTACCGTGCCAGGGCGATAGACGCTCCGCCAGTCACGCATGATCGCCAGAGCCTTTCTTGGCTATGTAAATATAGGGCCGGAATAAGTGCAAGATCCTCAACAAAATGGATTAAGGTGGGCTTCAGATTTTTCATAATTTTTTTCTATCTTTTCATCAAGTTCTTGTTTGATCTGCCGCTATTATCACAATATCGCTCCTTTTAGGGTTAATGCTATCAATGGTGAATCGATCATTCGCTATCCTTTTTTTAGAAGAGCTTTTTTGAATGGAAGAAAAGTAATGAAACCCGCGATGGCTACTGAATAACCTCCTTTGATTTTTTAATAATAAACCCTTTGACCTTTTTCTTTGTTCGCCAAATCTTCTTCAGTTCTATCCAAGCTCGGTTTTGTCTGAATCTTTGTGGAACAAGAAGCGGTTCGCCAGCCGCTACATCCAGGGATCCCACAAAATAATTAAACATGGCGGCTGCTTGCTCTTTGATCAGTGATTCACCGGCCACTGGATCGATGAAGAATCTCTCAAAAATCCACTTGTTGATCAGTGATTCACCAGCCACTACATTCTTGGATCCCACCTTATTCTCAAACCTGGTGGCTCGCTTGATTGGCAGTCCTGTAAGCTCATCTTGCATACAAATTTTGGGGGTACCAGGGCCTGCATCCACCAAGAACATTTCTTCCCTTAAGCATAAGCGTAAAACTGAAGATTGTGAGGTGTTTCCACTACATAATAAGAAACTAGAATTAGATCTTGGAAATGATCGACTCCAATATATACTCATCATAAGGTTTTTTTCCTCCTATTCCTATTGATCAGAAGTATCCAGCAGCGCCATGCCAGAGTGACTTCCGAAGCGCTACGGGCGGGACGAAATCCGGCAGCCAGTTGCTGGCTCTGAATAACCAGCCCAGCAAGAAGCTAAACTCTTCCATAACATAGCATAACGGGGCGGGATTGCGCACGAGCCGAGTGACGTAGGTGCACAAGTGTACTTCGCCCCACAACCATCTCTTTTTTATAGGTTCTACGAACCGATGCCTCCTGCTTCATCTAGTAAAAAAGAGTCATAGATATGCCTGTAATTAGAAGGAAGAACCACCATAAAAATCTTCCTCGTGTATCGTCTGTAGCAGAACTATGAACGGGAGCTAGCAATCCGGACCGTATTGAAAAGGTTCCTAAGACACAACATGGAAGATTCAAAATATTCAGAAGCGAGGTCCAAGAATGAAGAAGGGGTAGACTTACTGAATGAATACAAGCTGTGGCTAATGCCCGAGGCATAAAAGACGCATTTTCTACGGGATCCCGAAACCACCAGCCACCCCGACCTAATTCATGATGAGCCCACCAACTTCCTGGCGAGATGCCTACGGTTAAAAACAACCGACATGTCAAGATCCAAATTCGAATTGGTTCCTCGTCCTGGTCAGAGACCACCGTGTTCGCGTCGGCGGTCCAACAAAGAGGCGAAGTAGTGGTGTCTTTCTTTCCCTTACGAATGACACGCTTCGCCTCCTCCCTCCTCGTGTCCATTAGCGCTCCTGTCCGGAGTGAAGAGACGGCGAAAAAGCGCCGCCAAAGCAGCATGAGCAGGCTTCTATTGCTACGCAACAATAGAGCAGGCGCGCCGCCCACAAAATGTTTGAATGATCAGGTAAAGAGCGAGCTTCTTATATGGGATCCGACGCATCCAGCAGACTGAAGCAGCATTCCATTCTTTTCGGCGGCATCCTTCCGCATTGGCGGCGAGTGGAGTGCCACAATCCCATTCATCATTTTTGATCTACATAACCCAAAGCCCATAACACTGGCGACATCTCCGGCATAAATGCAAGGAGGATGTATAGCTGATATAGGATCTTGTGGAACTGGATTTGATTCTGCAAGCGGTTCGGTACGAACGAAGAAATTTCGAAAAAAAGGATCGGAACTCGCTGATAGGAAAGGAGAGAAAAACAAAGCAATGCCAAGAGCTCCGTCAATCTGCTGTTCATCGATAGACGAACCTCTCTCTTTTTCATCTCGTGCCAGATGTAACAAAAGATTAGTCCTTTTTCCTTCTCGCGAACCACGGGAGCGCCCAACGCCCAGAATAGCAAAGCTCATTTTCAAAACAGGGTCAAGCGGTGCATTAAAAAGGGCTGGCCCGTTAAAAGGACGCTTACTTTGCGAACGAAGTTCAGAATCAACAAGGGTTCTCCGAATGAAGGGAGTGTACAACTGGGGCGCAGCCCAACTTTTTTGTTGGAGAGATAGAATGGAGTTCTTCACGAAGTTCGAGACAAAGGAAATAATCAAAGTTTCTCTATAGCCTCTTCGTTTTGAGACATTATGGCTTTGGGTTCAACCCCGGTAACAAAAAAGGAATCCATAAAAACTGGGGATCCAACACCATGATAAAATACTACCCTCATGATTAGACCATGTCCCTGAGATTTGATAAAAAAAGGTGCATTAGCGGTTAATACGTTGTAATTAGATAAGTTATTTGGAATATGACAGAACGAAAGACCAAGGAAAGGAAGAAGAATGCACCAAAATGCAAGTGTTGCACCAAACGCTGGTGGTTGTTTCTTGTTGTAAGTGAATGCAACGAAAAGACCCGAAAATTACGAATAACGAGAAAATTCATTTATAGACATTTCATGCTCATTTCCAAATTTATGCTTAGTTATTCCCATCATCCGGTAACCACAGGATGATCCCAATCTCCTTTTAGTAATAGATCTTTTTGATATGTCTCTGTCTCAGCGGCAAGGAAGAGAAAATGCAACGAGTCGTTTATCAAGGAAGTGGACGAGCATGGCGGTCCCTATATCTCTGAGGGGTGTACCACTTTTTTTTTCAAGTCGGCTTAAAAGGTTCAAAAGAGAAAGTCACTCTCCTTATTGTTGGCTAGTGGAACTGAAGCAAGACTCTTTCGTATCCACTTTGCCTAGGGGAGAGAATTAAAAGATAACTCAAGCTAGATAGAAAGGTGCAAAAGTCCACAGTTTCTTAAGGATCCTGTAAGCAAGTAGGTTAAGATTGTCATTTAGCTTCAATTTCTTCAGTCTCACAAGCGGGTCCGCATGCAACAAAAGAAATTGTATTTTCCTACTACTCCGACCTTGCCCTAAAAGGATAAGGAAATTGGATAAGAGCGAGAGCTAGACTTACTGTTGGTCCAATGCTAGTGGAGGATTCAGACTGAGGACCCCCTGTGGCGGCTACTCGTAAGAAGATGAAGGATTGAAGGAGGACTGATCACCCCTCTGATTTCTAATCTTTTAATAGAAAGAAAAATCCTTCTCTCAGACTTAAAGGTAAATGAAAGCGGGATTTTTTTTCTCTCCTCTAAGCTAGCAGCAAGTCAAGTAATCTGAGAATGCTGCCCTCAATCCGTAGCTAAGGACGAACTCAACTCATAAGCTTTTTTTTGAACCAAGCACGTGTTGTAGAAATGAAAAACCACCCACTAGCAGAGGCTGGAACAACCCATAGAAGTGTAGGGGCTGCTTCAACCAGGCGTACCCGTATCCATTGATTTACCTCCTCTAGAGAATATTGAACTTTGTGACAAGTAGGTTATAGTTACACTCCTTAACTCCCTATTCGCGAGATATAAAAGCTAGCTAGTAAGAAGACTTTCCCTTCTTTTCTGGGAGGGTGAGAACCTGAAAGACTGGCAGAGAAAAGGAAGAAAAGCGGCTAATGCTATCTAAACGATCATTTCAAAGTTTACCAAGTTCGACCGTTCATGAGACAGGGGACTCTTTTAAATAAGACAGTGTATGACTGCGAATAAGTCTATTCGGCAAGTCATAGAGAAGGACTAGATATAAGCTATTCCCCGGTTCTTCATCTGATCCTTTTAGGTTAATATTACTTTTGGGAAGCAATCTCATAATAATATGTATTAGGGACAGCATTTAGGATAGCAAAAGCATTTTTGGAGCAAGAGGGATTACCTTCCAGATTCTTTTGTGATACCCTCTGTGTCGCCTTCTCCTGGATGGTCAGCCCAGTGTCCTGAATCCTTGAGCTCTTCCTCATGGCTTTGACTGGTGACTTACATTTCATCTTATTTGCTGCTCTCTTAGTCCTTGGATATGATGTCTTCTGCCACTCTCCTTGGTGGCTATTCTCCACCATCTCAGTCCCCTCTGAGGTCAGCTAAATCTGATTAGTGGTTGTCTCTGCCTAATCCACCAAGTGTGTACAAGACAAGATCTTTGTCTGTCACAGGTTCTCCTACTGCTGCAAGTTGATCAGACTAGAATTTGATCCTGCGCAGATAATCTTGAGTAGTCTGGGATCCTTTCTTGATCGTTTGGATCTGAATACGCAGCTCAGTTATTTGAGCATTTGTCATACAGCCAAGACTTCCTGTTTTTTTTCCAGGTTTTCTCCGTTTTCTACAAAGGTTTGCTGCTCCGCCTGCACCAGTGAATTATTCGATTCTTCTCCTTTGGTTCAGTCTGTGGGGAAATCATAATTCACCATTGAATCATGTGGATCAGCTCCCTTACATAATAATATTTCACTGTATTAGCTATGAGGGGAAAGTCTGAAAGACAGAGGATAGAGAGTGAGAGAAAGAGTATGAGACTTGCGCCACTCTCCGTTTTGAGGGGATTTCGACGATTCTGGGGTGATTGAACTATTTCTTTACCTGTTCAATTTCTAACGAATCAAGATATCCTCTTGTTCCAGTATAAATAGTAGCTATCTGCTCTTCCACTGGGAGAGGATTTGCCTGGGATTGTTTAAGCAATTCCCTTAATCGTCGACCCCTTGCCAATTGATTCTGACTTGTTTTATCGAGAGCAGAGGCGAATAATAGGCTTGCCACTCTGCGAATTGAGCTAGTTCCAATTTGGATTTGCCAGCTACTTGTTTCATGGCTTTAATTTGAGCCGCGGATCCTACTCTGGAAACAGAAATACCCAAATTAATAGCGGTTCGAATTCCGGCATGGAATAGATCCGCAGATAAGAGTATTTGTCCATCTGTAATGGAGATTACATTAGTAGGAATATAGGCGGAAACGTCTCCAGATTGAGTCTCAACTATTGGTAAAGCGGTCATACTTCCTTCGCCTAAAAGAGAATTTAATTTAGTGGCTCTTTCTAAAAGGCGCGAATGCAAATAAAAAACATCCCCTGGATAAGCCTCACGGCCGGGAGGTCTTCTTAATAGAAGGGACATTTGGTGATAAGCTTGTGCCTGTTTGGAGAGAACATCATAAATTATTAAAGTATGCCGTTCGCAGTACATAAAATACTCAGCCAGGGCTGCTCCCATATAAGGAGCGAGGTATTGTAATGTAGCATGTGAATCCGCCATTTCAGCTACTACAATAGTGTATTCCATGGCCCCCTCCTCATGGAAAGTATTTACCACTTGAGCTACGGAGGATGCACTTTGATCGATAGCTACATAAACACATATTACACCTTGCCCTTTTTGATTGAGAATTGTATCTGTGGCTACTGCTGTTTTGCCAGTCTGTCTGTCCCCAATAATGAACTCTTGCTGACCGTGCCCTATAGGGATCATCGAACCGATAGCAATAAGCCATGTTTTAAGAGGTTTGTACACGGAACGCCTGGAAATTCTACTTGGAGCAGGAGATTCAATTAAGCGAGATTCGGAAGCTACAATTTCGCCTCTCCCATCAATAGGTTTAGCCAGAGCATTTATAACACCACCCAAGTTATATACGCTCATGGGTATCTGAGCAATTCTTCCTGTTGCTTTTACAAAACTTCCCTCTTGATGCTAAACCATAGCCCTAACTGAGTCAAATTCCACAATTTCTAAGAACGATATACTTTTTTTCATTGTCCACTGTGAAAGCTTCTCTCAATCCCTCCCTAGTCCTTTCTTTCCTGGGCACAGGCTTACCTGGTTGACCGCCCACATTCATTCATTGCTCGTTCTGTTGTGGAATCAAACCATAGAGGTAGCGCAATTGGGATTTAGAGTCCCATGCGTGAAACTAAAGAGGATTTTCAGTCCTCTGCTCTACCAGCCAGAACCTAGAAGGACACTTCACACCCGATTTGACACAGCTAGACTGGAAACACTGCTTGTCAAGAGCACAGACCCCAGTATAGAATACTTTTTTGAGCATGTTGGTAAGACCCGGTCATCCGCTTCTGTGCTTGCACTTCTGCGTAACTAGGGGTGCAAGTCCAGTACAGCGTACTTTCATAATTGAATCTAAAGCATCGATACATGAAAAATATCTATATACCATATTTATGACACAGAATGTTGTTCTTTCAACATGATTCCTCAACAATTTTTTCATTGTAACTGACTCTCCGTTCTCTCCGTTCCACTTTGGTTTTCGACTAATAATTACCATGATGAATTTCTCTTACTGCTTGGTTCCGCATTGGATTTTGGAAACTTTTGTTTAGAAAGTGGTGTCACGACCGTGGGGATCAAATGGATGGTTCAGGAAAGTCTAGTGAAGCGGCACGGTCTAATCATATAGATGACAATAGTGGTATGGTTCCATAGAAAACTACTGGAGGCCATTACCGCCACCGAAATGGTTTCCATGCTCCGTTGGATGATTTGACGATATCGCAGTATCAAGCTAGAACGGTTTCAATTTGTTGGACGGGAAAGAAACCTCATCCTTTGGTGCACACTAACCGATGAAGATCAACCCTCTCTTGAACTGAGCTATTTCCGCTTTTTCGAACAAAAAGTTCGAGTAGTTCAGTGAAAAACGGTCAAGCTTTCTTCCATCCTTCCTACCTCCTCGAGCTTGCACCCGCTCGACGCCTTTCTCATTGTTCGTTCTGAGGTGGATTCGAACCACTCTCTCCGTTTGGATTTCGAGTCCAAAAGGCCCGGTGAAAGAGGATTTTCAGTCCTATTCCCGCTGCCAGCCAGAACGGGATTTTTCCACTTCACACCCACACAATCGGGATTTGATGAAATAGCTACGTTTTTTTCTTATTTGATTCGGATACAGTCAATTTACTGTCCATCATTCTCTTTAGTTTTCTCCTTTCTTTCTCCTCAACCTATCTCCATTGGATGGACTTACGAAAGAATAATATATAATCTCCCCATCACGGTTAGGATCCCATGAACCAGGAGTGCCAGCACCGGTTCCTCGATCTTCCTACTGGAGGCATGGTCATGGCTTTCATTCATTCATTTCATTCTTTGTTCTGTTGTGGAATCGAACCACTCAAAGGATTTAGAGTCCTTTTACCAACCAGTCAGAACCAATATTTCTCTGTTATATTCTATTTTTTCTTTGTCAGCTAGCACAATTTAGATTTCGAGTCCAATGCGCTAACGCTTTCTTTAGTTTTCTTGCTTGAATTTTATACGATTTTTTGAGCAACTAGCGCGAAAGCCGTTGCGCGTTAGCGCATCCGTTTTCTTGCTCTTTCTCCGGGCTTTGACCATGTCTCCCGAACAATTTCAGTACATATGGCGCAAGACGATTCCACGTATATATCGAGGTCGGAATGGGATCGGGTGTTTTCATGTCTCACCGTAGTGCCCGGTTTGTCTTGATTGGTGATTGATAAACAAGAAGGAAAATGGAAAAGTAGAAAATCTACATGTTTATACCGTTGAGGTCCTTAGTTTAGTGAAGTAGGCGAGGGCATTTCCATCGCGAAGGATTTAATCCA
>CP136056.1:110186213-110263713 GCA_032464435.1 Aegilops umbellulata | reverse complement strand
GAGATTTGGGAAAAGATGGAATAGGAAGACGTGTTTCCAGAACGAACAAGATACGTGTAGAGAAGGGGAAGTTAGCAAAGTTAGACAAGATTGGAATGGGCATAGGAACATGTATTGATGTACCAGATCGGCTAATGCTCCCAGGTTGATGCGATGTATTCCACCAGTTGACTGGAGACTTTATTATTGGTATATCGATCGGTCCAACACGGATTGAAATAGGAGCCAGTTCGACAGGAAGCTTTTGAAAGCGCAGTGCACCCAGGTAAATAAGGAACAAGATGAATACAAAAGTTAAACGAGCATCCCACACCCGAAAGGTACCCCACATAGGCCCTCCCCGAAACCCCCCAGTCACTAACGTAAACAAAGTAGAAAGAGCACCAATTTCTGTACCGGTTCCGGAAGAGCAAAGAAAAAGGGGATGTTTTGTTAATGGGAACAAGGAACTGTTTATAGTTGTCGCGATATAAATAACTATACTCATCCGAGCCGCAGGAACATGTTGAAGATCTGGTGGTGCTACTCGAAGACTTATATGAATAGCCATCGCTGTTAAGAACAACCGAGATCCAATGAGAATTTGCGCGTAGCTTTTTGTCTTTGACATAAAAAATAAGGTTGTAATAATGAAACTGACATTTTATTTTCCTTGCCTTGCAAGTGGAACAAGAAAGACTATATAGTTATTTTGATTCTATAAATAATAAAAGGATTTCGCATGCTTTCCATGGAATGACGGAATTCCCCTTGCTTAGTTTCCGCTCCGCTCGTGCGTGGCACTCCTTGCTTGCGTAGCGGCATATCGAAAAAAGAAGGATTTACTTTCTATACGGGCCTGTCCCCTCTTACCCAAAACTAACAATTATGCTGCTCTCGCCTTTTTGTAATCTTATCTTTCAAAAATGCACTACTAATTTTTACGGCCTCCTTAGTCACCCTATCCACTCTCGTCCTGTTTTCGGGTTACCTTTCAGGGGATGAGGATATTTTGATGATTGCTCCCTTCGTAGGTGGAAAGCGCGTGGGTGAGTATAGTCTGTGCTTTGCTTTTGGGGGCACCGGCAAGAAGCTTCTCGGCCACCCTACTCTAACATGATTAGCTACTAGTAACTAGGATCGTTAAAACAGTCAGTCAGCAATGTGTACTTCTTTGCTAGTTCAGTGGATCTGCGTAACAGAGCCCTATCTTCTACCACAAGCTCTGACCTGACTTGTTGTACTTGATTCACCCACGTAAATAGACAACTTGGATAATAAAACTCATCCCATAAAAGAGAAGTGAGTCCGCATGTGGGCAAATGATTTGGAATTGAAACTGGCTACAGAGGAAACCAAAGCCCTAACTCCCCATTCTTTCTATCTTACATCTCCATCGAGCCCTGGCTGTAGAGTCACTGGTTTCTAACCGCAATGGATTTATGTTTTCTTTGGCTTTTCCATTCACTTTGTTCAACCCTGATCTGGATAGATAGCTCGGCTTCTATTAGCTGAGAATGGTTTTGTCAAGGAAAGGATTCGCTATACAACAACAATGAACTCACTTCTGATCAAATTGGATTGGATGAACCGGTAATCTTTCTCTGTCTTGTGAGAAAGAGTCACTTGTTGTATTGAGAGCGGGCGGGTGACATGCACTAAGCGAAATCAGTTGTTATGTTTTTTATCTTATTTGCGCGAGAAGACCCTTGACTGAGGAGACGTGTTTGGCTTGGATGATGCTGCTATGCTCCTATTCACTTTCAGAGACCACTCTGAGTTTGCCGGTTTTGCGGCAACCCTTTCACTAAGAACATTTTAGCCATTAATGAAATGCCACTATTCCACAATGCTTCTTAGATTTATGTGTAGAGGCGGTAGTAGTGAAGAAAATGGAGGGAGAAGAAAGAAAGCGGTGTGACACGAGAATAGATCACATCCGACAGCCAGCCATGCCATTAGATAGATCCGCTCTGATTCTTCTGCAGGATGAGATCCGCTTGGTCTTGTGATAGGGGCTGGAGGAGGAAGAAGAGGGGATTTCTGGAAAAAAAAGAATGAACCTCCTTATTCATAGGGAACAAGACGTGTGACTTCCTCAAACGAAACGAATGTGGCTTTCGTGATAAGGCAAATCCTTCGTTCGGTACAATCAACATATTGAATCTACACTCGCTCAGCTCGGTGCTGAATGAACTCCTTCATTGATTCCGGGCTGCTTGTAGGGGGGCTATGAAAGCTAGCGTAGGAGATCAAAATGTGAGTCGAGTCCAATGGGTAAAAAGGGGAAGCAGGAAAGGGTTCTGAGGTGAATTCCTCTGGTTTGTATATCTATCTCAGCCCTTGCTTGAAAACCTCAAAATTGACTTGCATCTTCCCTTATCACACTACACTTTCTCTTCCTTATTCCATTTCACTGAGCTAAGCAAAACTTTTTCACATATTCACCCGAGATATTATAGAAATTGGTCATATTGATCTGTCGTCTTGTTCTCGATAGGAACTTGCTGCTGTCTTGGTTGGTTTGAGAGCAGGCACTGTCTATATATCCAAATCAGGAGGAGAGTTTGGGTTTGGATCACAGACGATCGGAGATTTTGGATTGAGATGGATGGTTGTGCTTGAAGTTACAAGTCGGGTAATGCTAAGTTGAATCGGTTGATTTGTTTCATCCTCTTTCAGCAAAGGAAGTTGGACTTTAGTTAGCTAAAAAAAGTACCAGCAGCCTGTATGTGCCCTTTGAGTCTATAGCCGCCAAATCTAAAGATTCCTTAAGTTGTCGTACGGCTTCTTTTTCTTCTTTTGTCAATGATCGGTGACAATGAATGCTACGAATGTTCGCTTCCACTAATGTCGTATAAGAATTGTGAGGTGCCCATAGCTTCCTGGAAAGAAGAAGAGTCATTGTCGTTTCCTGACCGATATGAATGCACATATTTACCCTTGCCTCGGGAAATACCACCAGTAGAGTCTGCAGAAGGTGTTGTTCAGGAGAGATGCTAGGCTCTAGATATGCGAGTGAGATACCCGCCCTCGGTCCTGAACTGGGTTGAAGAAGGAATCTATGTTCTTGGAAGCAAAGAAAGAACTCCGGTATTCCGACCTTATCTTTTTGCTCAAAGAATGAATCAAACCCCTTGTCGAAGCCCTTTATGATATATAACCCTGGATCGAGTCAGATTTGGGGCGGCTGAATGCACTTAAGCTGAAGCCTTAGTAGATGTTGACGAAAAGGTGAGAAGAGCTGATCGAACCTACCAAGCAACGGTTAGTTGTGCGATGTACATACAGGCTGGTTTCGCCATTAGCGATGAATTGGATTTATTAGTAAGGGAATGAATGAAGCGGACCGGAAAGAAGATGGATTTTGGAATAGAAAGAATTCCTCTTCTAGGTTTCTGCTTCAAGTAGTAAGCAAAGATCCTACCTGCTAATGGTTGAAGACCTTGGCGGCCTCTAGTTCTTCTATCTAGTTTTTTAGCCTAGCGCGAACGAATAAGCTTAAACAAATGGTTTCTTTGGCAACAGTTTTTTCTAGTTGATTTCTCCTTATATATATTAGCCGTAGTGTAGTTTAATAAACTGCTCATAGCTCTTATCATTCCTTTATCCATGCATAGACTAGGAATATATTAGCTCTTAGCTCTCGCACTTTCTTCTTCTTTATTTGCCGTTGCATTCAATAGCCTATTTGAAGTTAACAAAAGCTTTATTATCTAGCTCTATGAAATACGTATATCTTCTTGGCTATCTAGGCTATCTCTACAGGCTTTTTCAACCTATAAGCAAACCTTTGTATACACCCTTGTAACTGAACTAGCTATTCACAAAGAAAGGTCTATACCGTACATATACCAACTACGCACCCCTTGTATACTTATTTTTCCTTCTCCCGTGCTTCAAGTTTTGCCCCGGCTCACTCATCTTTCCAGCAATCTATGTGGGAAGCACTCGTTCAAAGTAAGTGGAGATTCAAAGCGTTCCCGTAAGCTAGTAAGTCAATCAAAGCTATAACTCTATTTGTTAGTTTTAGGAAACTGGTACATATTTCAAATAATATATATATATATATATATATATATATATATATATTATTATTATTATTATTATTATTATTTGGTATTGACCAATTTTAGACTAAGCATTCATTTGGAAAGAAAGGGGAAATCCCCTGAAATAAAGGATTTTTACTACGTTACCCTCAAAAAGAAGAGGAAGACAAACTAGCCAAGAGACAGAAAAAGGTAGAGACCAACCACCGAAACAAGGGAGTAAGGGCTAGGGGGATATGGGCCAAGAAAGGTCCGATGTATCGGTCGGCTATACCTAATCCTTCACTCAAAAACGCATCACACCCTTTGTAGGTTCAAGCGGAAGTCAAGCATGATCACCTACTGCAAACTCCAAATATCGTGGTCGGCGTACCTGGTCCTGAACTGCTTTTAATCTAGAATAAGTGGAATCTTCTCGGCACTCTCCTTCATCTTCTGTGGCCCCGTCGGTCGGTACGTGCCAACCCCAACAAATCGGGGTACGACAAAGGTTCCCGTAGAGTGCTTCGGAAGGTGCCATTCCGATGCTAGAGTGATAGCAGTTGTTATAAGCAAACTCGGCTAATGTATCTCTATGCCTATTTAGTAGGCCTGCTCATTGATGCTCTTTGGGCCGATTGTATGGGATGTGTTCTGGTGTATAGTGGGAGATGCAAGGATATCGATTGAAGTTTGATTTGTTGGCCATGGAGTTGGGAGCATATGATGTAGTCCTAGGAGTAGACCGGATGAGGAAATTCCCTATTATTTCAATAAGTCTTTCCGTTGGTTGTAACTAATCACGTACCCGCTGCTGCAGAATTCCTTTTACCTAACCAGGATTGCAGTAAAGATAAACAACGTTGGGCCTGCCTGCTTGTTCAGCACCACCCATTCCCATGGGAATATATGGCTTTTTCGGTCCAGTGGGAGGATCATTTTCCTTGGAAGGTAATTTTCCCAACCAATAAGTATTGGGCTCCCAAGTAAACAAAGCGAAGGATCAAGTAACCAACATGTTGCGGAGCAGCCAAGTAAACCCAGAAATGAATCAAGTAATCTTAGGGCAGAGCAACGTAATCCAACGGAGGGGCTACGTGATCCAACAGAAGAGCTACGTAAACAAGGAACACATGAACCTGCTAAGGATCCACTCCACCTGCCAAGTGGACCAATCACAAGAGCTCGGGCCGAGAAATTCAATGAAGTAATCCATATGCTGATTCAGGAAGCCAAGCATTGGAGTTGGTATTCCAAGTTTCTTGAATAACCTAGTTGTCTGAAACTCGCCAATGGGATTCTGTGTAATTCTCCGGTCTACATGGTGTAGGTAAAGGGCAAAAAAAGTCGCTAATTAGTGGCACTGAAGTATGCACCCGGCGTGTAAACTTCTTCTTTTTATTTACCAATGTCGCTATCCGATTGATCATCCTTTGAGACCACGGAGAACATCAGAGAGAAAGATATGTCACCTAAAAAAATTGGCACCCTGACTTATATGAGTCGGCTAGAAACTCAAGGCCTGGCCTTTTGTGGGAGAATGTTGAGTCCTTCGCAAAATCGCCTGGATCAACGAAAGATCTGGATAACGCTAGGTTGTGATACTGATGTCTGATTTTACTCATATACATCCGATAGTGAAGGCCGTGAAGTTTGAACAGCCTCACTTAACCCTGGTTCAGTAACCTTTCTAGCGCCCAGGTATCCATGACCTGTAGATAGAGGCCCACTTTCCATTGGATACTCCGAATAAAAGAAGAACTAATTACCTAATCATGGGTCTATACGGAAGATCTCCTTGCGTAGAGGTTAAGGCCAGACGGATTACTGAAATGTAGTTTGACTAATGTTTCCTCATCGACTGCGAGAGTTTGTGGTGTGTGTTCTCGGACCAAAGAAACCAAACAAGCATACCTTTCCTTTAATGGAGTATCTTGGGTATGGCACTCCCTCTTTATCAGCTCGTTTTTCAATCAGCATTCCTTCACGGGGATCTTGACCGGATGTAAGTCAAGATTGCTATTATCTTTTTAAAGAACATAAACTTCAAAGCTTCTAGTCTGTCCCAACTCTTTTGAGCCACTCTCCCAGTCAACGTTCAAAGGAATCACCATATCTTAGCACTTTTGAGCTTGGGAAATGCTTTTCTGGCTTCTTCTCCACACCTTTCTTTAACAACTCAGTTAAAGGCCTGCTGATAGCTCCATACCCCGGTACAAACCTCCTGTAATAACCCCTGCAACCCTCGGAGTTCTCTGACATTGGCTGGTTCTGGCCAAGCTGTCATGCCCTCTACCTTGTTTGTATCAGTAGATACCCCAATTTCATAAATAATTTATTTCCTTTATGAAATTTGGCTCACCCACAAAAATTTTGTTCTGCCGGAACACTTCCTCTAGCAACTTGAGACGCTCCACCATGGTAGAACTGTACACTAGAATGTCATCGAAAAAGACCAATACCCCTTTCCAACATATCTCTTTAAAAACACTATTCATGAGTTGTTGAAAGGTTGCCAGGGCATCACCTTGAATTCAAAAAGCCGGTCCTTCAAGCTGTTTTGTAGATATCCTCTTCCTTTCATTCTTATTTGGTGATAACCAGCCTTCAAATCTATCTTAGTTCACACCTCATCCAAAAGTGCCGGTCTTCTATGATAGGAATGGGGTATTTGGAAAACATAGTTGCTGCATTTAGTTTCCGATAGTCGAAACACATTCTCCAGGTTCCATCTTTCTTCAAAACCAGAGCTGCTTTGGGGCTTGTACTGGGCCTGATTACAGCATTTTGCAACAGCTCCTCTACTATCCTTTCAATCTCTGTTTTTTGGGTGATAGCATTTCGTCGGAATACAAATGGTGGCCCACGTTTAGAAAACTTTTTTAGGGTACTCTATTTCAATAGAATAGATCAAACTTTTTATATATTCTATTTCATCTATATAAACTAAACGGCCCACTCAACTTTCTTAATTCATTCAGGAAGTCCTTCCAGGTTTTGGAGGTTACACGGTTAAGGCCCGGATCACATAGTTGACTTGATCGCGCCTTTTCCCATATAAAATAAGATCTACTGCCCGGGAGATGTCTTCATCATCATCATCCAGGCTAATTCCCCGGCTATTTAGAAGCTCCCTGGCTTTAGATTCCAATATATTGTCCCTTTCTTTTGCTGTCTCTATTCTATTGGTGGACGGTCGTAACTCGAATATAGGGCTTTGAAGCATAAAAATCAGCTGCAATCTAGTTTTTTCACAAAGGCTGGTTGAGGCTCAGACTCAACCATCTGTGCTTTGCAGATGATCTTTTTTTTCAGCGGTGGTGATCTAAATTCTATCCAAGAGCTTACTAGTATCATGACTCATTTTAACAGAGTGTCTGGGCTTTCAGTTAATGCCAAAAAAGTAAGATCTTCTTCGGTGGTATTTCCTTTTCTTTGAAACAAACTATTTTTGAGTGTGTCTTTAATGAAGGGATTTTACCAGTGAAATACTTATACCCTCCATTCATTTCCTTTTCTTCCCAGGCTAGCTCCCTCTGTAGCCGGTGGGTGATGTAGATGAGTATGGGAAGACAATGGTAGTTTCATTCTAGGTCCCACTAATTGTTGAATAGTTGGTTTGAGTTTTTTTGGATCCATGCTAGCCATTTCCAGTTGAAGTCATAAGGTACCATCATGTTCTAGCCAGGAAGATAGCTCTATCTCACAAGTTAGCTGGAACTTTTATTTAAGCCAAAGGCTAGAAAACCTATTTCAAATGAGTTTGGGCTCCGTTAGGTTATCCTCATTTCCTGAGATAAGCGTAGTTCAACAAAACTAAAAGCTAGATATATCGTTGTAAAGTAGAGCTAGACTGCATGATTGGATTGTATAGAAGGATAAGAAAGATTTTTAAATTCCTTTTTTTCTTAAAACGAAAGAAGAAAGAGAGTGGGATGGGATGAAAGTAAACGCAAAGAGCTGATTCAATCAAAGAACCTCGCAGCTTTAGTGCAACAAGCCGATCGAAAGCACTCATCTTTATCGACAAAATGCTTTTTTGTCTCTTCCTCACTAAAGAGATAAGTAAATAGTAGTAGGTCCCCCTGGCCCTGCAACCAAGAGTCACTCGTCCAAAGCTGACCAGGAAGACAATAACTGCTATTTCAAGAAAGCATGGTTGGAGTTCTTTTATTGACAAAGCGAATAGGACGGACTTACTTTTCAGAGATACCTGACTTATTAGCGGAAGGTCAGAGGTGGGAAACAAGGAAACAGAGAAAATTCTTACTGGGACATACCCTTCGGTACGAGTTGAAGGGAAGAGGTTTGATTGCTAATAAAATGAGTGGAAGAGCTGCTCGGTCAAAGGCATTTTCTCAAGTAGCAAAGGCAAGACGGAAAAGCAGGAATGAAGGTTGCTAGGTACCGCTCCGTGGTAACATCTATCGATTCCGCTATCGGGAAAGTCTGGCAAGGGAAATATCTGGCTGAGGAATTAGAGGAACTTTGGTAGCACTCGGGGACGGAATCAATCAAAGAACTTAAGAAATTTCCCATACCGACAGTAGCTCTCGCTTTAGAAAAAACCCTATCTCATAAGGCAGGTATACCTGACCCTTTTTTAGCTAGTTTCAGGAAAGCGGTAAGTTAAGTAAGTCAAGACCTTCTAAGCGAAAAATAGCAGAGAGAAATGGGCAATTGAAGCGTCTTTCTGTCTATCGACAGAAGAGTCTATTGATCCTCCACAATCCGGTAATGCTTTTCCTCAATTCAATGCGGAGCGATATCAATGTACTACCTTTCCTTTATTTCAAGTCAAGTCAAGGCAGGATATCTTTGTTATCAAGAAATAAAGCTGTCTCTAGTGATTGATCCATTTGCTCTCGCCCTTCGGCTTTGTGGTCACTCAAGGTCCTTGGATTTCGTGCTCAATCTAGTTGGAGCAAAAGTCCCTGTGGATAGAATAAAAACTGTTTTTATCTGGGAAGAGCGCCTTTGGAAACCCACTGCTGAAGCCGAATAGGCAGTTAAAGCTGGAATGATGGGGGCAATCCTGCAGTATGGCTTTAGTGCGTAGATTCTCAGGCAGGCTCATCGACTGGTGGAGGAGGGACACTTTACCTATTATCATAATAGAAAAGAGATGTATGTATACATTAGGAAGGGGGATAAAACTAGTTATGTTGAGAGACATGAACTCCTATAGAAGCAGATGTTCGAGGTCTGGTCCAAAGATACCATGCTTGCTTAAGCCAATCCGTAGGTTCAATCGAAAGAACACTTATTCACAGCAATATCTAGACCTGGTGAAGATGATGCTAGTCAAATACCTAAATCCTTTGGAATTCATTAGTAAAATCTTTTCAGAGTCATTAAAAATGAGCAACACCACGTAGGGCAGCGTCCACGCGAACTAGCCTCTTCCTTAGCAAGTCAGTGGGAGAACGCCATCAGTTAAGAGAAATGGAATCCGTTGTTAAGTGGGTACCGGACCCGGTAGAATTGGCATTACTTCCTTCACTCCACAGAGGACTCGGGATAAGATCGTTCCCAAGCAGAAGGAAAAGCTTTCGAACTAGGAGTCCGAATGAACTCATGAAGCTATCCTTCTTCTATTGCTACTTTCAGAGAGAGAAAGAGAGAATAGGTCGTATGAAAGGGGACCCACCTTGAGAAGGGTGTCCCATTGCGGAGTAGTTAAACGAGTATTTTGGTATACCACTTGTGCACCTAAACCTATGCTTAAGCTTACAATAACTTCAACCTCAAGTTCATTAACATCAATGCGTCTCATCTTCTTGAACCTGTTCTATGGATAAATGGGCACCATCTGTCTCCTAAGGGCAACTATCCATCCCTTTTTCTTTCAGAATGTGGGTACCGTAGTAGCAAAGCAAGTGAAATATGCCAAAGGGAACCGCTCGGATATAGACGGCAAGGAAAAACGTCGGCTAAATAACTGAACTATTCTATTGTATTGATGGCCCCGAAAGAAAGTGGATCTATGAGTGGAGGCCATCCATCCCTTTCTGATGAATCCTTTATTGCCCTAGCTTGAATTGAAGGTTTGGCTAAGGATGGGGATCCGGTGTCTTCATCTATACCATCAAAGAAGAAGGCTTGCCAAGAATGGACGAAGGTATGATTCTAGGAAATCTAGATTTGAAAGAAGGAAGCACCCAAGGAGCAATCAAATGGACATTTCTACGAGTGAACTCGCTAAAGCTGAAGATCTACCATCCAATTTAGGCATTGGGCAGAACTCTCTCAATCCAGGAACTATCTCCTATCTCGATGATTCCATTTCTCTTTTTCAGAGTTAGCTTCTTTCCTACGGTAAGATTACTCTTGTTTCCTAGTCGAGGGATAATCAAGTCATTTCGAAAGGGGATTTATCCATTCCCCTATCCATCGAGCAACTGCGAGAAACACCGCGCCCGTGCCCCCGTCGCTCGCCGAAGCAGCCGTGCGTGGCGTACCAATTTTTTATCTGGTGGATCTTGTCTGTTCTTTCGAAAGTGTTTCTACAAACGAGTGAGGAAAACCCATCTCGGTCGAATAATTCGTATCTTCAAACCATTCAAAGTCGTTTGCATTAAGTGTTGGGATTTAGTTTGTTGTCATTACCCTCAACTTCATTGCCGTCCACCTCTTGCCGTGTTATTGGCTAGAGAAAGACAACCGATTGTACTACTATAGTGTTGAGTACCCCAGTTGCTCCGCGGGTGATTATGCCCTAAATTCTCAGGAGTGGTGGAACGGATTTCTCCTATCTAGGGTTTCCTAGCTTGCTTTCCTACGGTTAGCTTTATCTATCTTTCCGAGATGACCAACTGCTCTTTCTTGCCAATCTACTTTAGATTAATTAATACTTTCATTGCGGGACCTATCCCCGGACAACCATTGCTTTTATTCCGCAGTTTCTTTAGTTTCTTCTTGATTTGATTGAAGTTTAGGGAATTGGATGGACTGGTGTCTTTGGACATTATCCGTCCTACTTATGATCTTCCAATTGAAAACACTAGTATTTTATGGATTCTTTCCCCGGTAGTGTAGTCATCTCCAAAAGGGATGATACATATTTATCTGTCCTAGGATGCGCCGTTCGTGATAAGCTTATCCTCTTCCTTTTGCCGGTAGTGTGAATCTTCTTGAAAGCGCACAGCATAGTCCAGTCAGTGTAGCCAGGGCATCATGAACTGATTCCTCAAGAGGAAGGTAGGGCCATACTATCCAAGAAGAAAGACCTAGTAAACAATTATGCTACTTGACCAATGGATAAAGTATAGATCTCATGGCTGGCTACTATTCAACCCTGGCATTGGGGATCAGGAACGGGGTAAAGTACGGACTTTGGCTAAGGATGGGGATCCGGTTGTGCCGTGCCGGCCCTGGGAATCGGCGAACTACGCTACACAGTCAGATACCTAAGCGAACGTATAAGGGAAAGCCCGCTATATTATATATAGTAATCACCTGCCAAAAGTAAAGCCTGACCAATAATAATAATAGGTCTATGCGCCGAACAAGCTACGGTATATTAGAGATAGTAAGGAGTTGTATACACGAGGGTATGCATTCATGTCACGCTTTCTGTGTGATAAGAGGTTGCTAGCTAGCAAGTATAGAAACAGGAGATATGCGTAGTTAACAGAAACAAGGGAATATGTGTGAGTTGATTTGAGAGTTTTTTTTAGTTGCCACCGAAAAAGCAATTTCATCTCAAGGGAAAATGAATTGCATTTTCAAGGGATTGCCAAGCTAGTCTAGGGATCGTCTGCGGGTATCAGGAATATCGTATTTATCTCTTCTAATCTAGATCCCACTTCCCTCCACTTCTTGCCTCACGCCCGTCCTGACTCCACATTAACGACTGTCCTTCCACCCAATTCCCCGCACCCTTGCATCACATCTCCAACCCCTGCCTCCATGCGATCTTCCACAATCGTACCCCCCCACCTCTGAAGCTTACCCCGACGAACCTGTCTGCACCTGCGGGCCCGCGCTTGCATCATTGGCATCGCATGATTAAACATCAGCATGCGCACTTCCCTCCGTTTTCGATGCCGACAGGGGGCTGCTAGGGGGTGTAAAGTTTCGTTTTGGTCGTGTCAGACGACATGCAGGGGGGCAATGGCTACCAACGGAATCTAGAATAATTTGATACTAGGTCAATTGTACCATCGGACTTGTAAGAACATGTAAAATGTACCACACGAGGTTGTACCAGCTGTGTGCAGTCCTCCAACACGGGTTAAGTGTCCTGCATAGATCTTACCCTCTGTCCCAAAGAAGAGATGTTTGCTTCATAGCCTTCTCTTCCGAGATAAACCCTACAAAGGATCCTAATCGTGCTAGCCTTTCATGGACTCATTCTCTAGTTTTCCAACGAGATATAAGTAAGTTTCTATCGTACTTTGAAGTTCAGGAAGGATTTATTAATTAAGATGAAGAAGACCTGGGTGGGGATATGCCTTTCCCATAACAATAGAAAGAATCCAAGCCAATATACACTACACTATCACTATAGAGTTTTCGCCTACAGGTGCTAATAATTTATTATAAAGGTGTACCTATCGACCCCAGGTAATTAATGCCCTATCCTTCTACTTAAAAAACGTTATGTTAGACTTGACCAACTATTAATACCAATCCGGCAGCAATAACTACTACTAATGCATATTCATATCCCACTAGTAGACTTAGCAGACTGTGACCTAGCCAGTCTATTTGTTGACAACAGACCAGTACTATCCATCAATGCCACAAAGACCATAGACGACCTCTATTTCGTGGAAGAACTCCTTCTCATATGATGCAGGGCAATAAGACCAACTGCCCGCCCTACCTAGTGAGAAGAAAGCTTATAAATATAAGCATAAACGAATTCCTAGCCGAGCCCCATACTTACCTGCTTGTACGGTCAATGCCCTAGTAGACATTTTTCATAAACTCCAGCCTTATCTATGTTGCTTTACCCGACCCAGGTGACCTACTTTCTCAGATGAGAGATTCGGCGGAGTAGTAGGAAGTCCCTGTGGAGAACTAGAAGACAAAATGAATATAGCGGACCAAGCAATGAATGACCTAGCCTAGGTAGTCCTATGTTTGACCAATGCTGCCTTGTATGTCTTGATCCAAGATTTTTCAGCAAAAAAAGACATGGGATTATTGATCAATTCACCATCCTCTTCATCTGAGTGTGCTTCCACTTTATCGTTTGTGGCATGTGCATTATGCAACAAGTAGATTCCTGATAAATGAACCTTCTCCACCCCTTTCCTATCCAAGGCGGAGCGGCAGAACTACTCGTCTGCAAAGTGGGAAAGCTCCCTCCCTCCTACCTAGGTGTACCTCTTCATTGGAGCAAACCATCCAGCAACTTCTGACATTTAGAATTCCCTTCTAAGCTGGCTATAACCATCCTTATTGACCAGAAAGGAATTGAGAAAGGGGATGTTATAACCAGACCATAGACAGCGTTTCCACATTCACTTTTGAACATAGGGAAACAGTGAAAGAAGCCCTCGTTCCCGCTCTTCTTTCCCCCGACTTACCCTTAGAAGGAAAGTAGGGGTCTCGGTTTCTGCACAGAAACCTACAACAGTGAATTTCTTTTTCGTAGGTGATCCTGCTCCCAATCGCAGATTTGAATAATCAAGTCGGTATGGGGCTGCTCCCTTTTGTTACTCCGCAAATATTGGCTTCGCTTGGATTTATGTTCGAGGACCAGGGCAATTTTGATCCGTTTCTCCGCGCTCGACGTTTCAAGGTGAAGATCCGAGTAAGTAGAGCGTAATAGGCGATCCGCCGGGTACCTATTTCGACAGGACTTAAGAACCGTTTTAATGCGTTTCCTTAAGAAATCAATAGATGGATGTTGGTGGAAACGACACCTATGGGATCACAAGAATCCCTACTGCGGATGTGGGGCGCGGGGTTGTGAAAAGAGCGGATCAAACAGATAGCACGCGGTTCCTTTACCCAGGTTCGGGCCGCAGGGATGCGTAAAACCCTACTCCTGCTTTGGTGGATTGTATATCTGTGTTCTCGAGCTAGCTATGAGGCCTCGAGAGCTCCAAAAAGCCGACTCCTCCTCCTGGTCGCCTGGGGCCTCCTTTTATAGAGAAAGGGTTCGGCGGTATGTGGCTTGTGGATGGCTCTGACCTCAACTCCTCTTTTCCATCGGCGTCTCTCCGTCCCACTTTGTTTTTTCGTTGATCATCATCTCCTGGCATAGCGGAAGCACTCGACGACGCCTCTACGACAGAAGAGATTCTTGCCCGTTTCTGCCCGGACGATTCCATCAAATAAATAAAAATAAAAGTGAAGAGGAAAACGCATAACCCGAAGAAAAAGATATCGTGATGTAAAATGATCATGGGGGAGTGTCGGTGGAAACGACACCTATGGGATCACAAGAATCTCGACTACGGTTGCGGGGCGCGGGGTTGTGAAAAGAGCGGATCAAACAGATAGCACACGATTCCTTTACCCAGGTTCGGGCCGCAAGGATGCGTAAAACCCTACTCCTGCTTTGGTGGATTGTATATCTGTGTTCTTGAGCTAGCTATGGGGCGTCGAGAGCTCCAAAAAGCCGAATCCTCTTCTTGGTCGCCTAGGGCCTCCTTTTATAGGGAAAGGGGTTGCCACAATGGCACATAGGAGGTGGAAAGGGTACAGTGATGTGAGGTTATCCCTCGCATTACATGACAAGGTGCATTTATTGCGCCTTGCTTAGGTGTCCTTGCTTTATCGGGGGTGGGGGAGAGCCCTGTATCGTCCGTTGCCGCTCCCTCCCGTGTCGACACGCGCCCTGGTCAGCGGTGCCTGCGATGCCATGTAGGCAGGCAGGCAGCTGAGGTGGCGCAGCGGTGGGTCTCCACGAGGATCTGCATGCCGCCATGCAGGTGCCTGCCCAGCTGGTTGGGTCGACAGCTGCATGCGAACGGCGGTGGAGGTGCGACTGGCATGGGCCTGATGGTGGCCCCACGGGTGTTTATCGCAAGGGCCTTGCTGCAGCCCCAGCAAGGGTCTTGCCGGGGTCCCGGCAAGGGTCTTGCCGTGGCGCCTGCTGTCATCCCCGGCAAGGTTCTTGTCGGGGGCCTTGTGGTCCTCCTTGGCTGGGATCCCGCCAAGGATCATCATCTTCTAAAGTGTGCACCTGACCTTGAATGTCTTTACAAATATCTGCATACCACCACGGGGATGCCTCCCGAATCCTTGCCCCATGGGGACAGTGGACTCAAGGGTGACCCGCTCCGTAGGTGTGCGGCGAGCTGCCACGGCAAGGTTCTTGCCAGGTTTGCTAAAACCGCCTCCCGGCAAGGATCTTGCCGGGGGCCCGCTTCATCCTCTTTGCTCTTTGTGGTCTTGGTCTTGGCGTCGTTCTGCTCCTCTTCTGTTTCGGCCTTACCTTGGCTCACCTCCCTTGCCTTGCCCAGTACGGTGGTGCCCGTGGCTCAGACTTCCCGTGCATAGTTATAGGAGTACAAAAAGTGTAACCCTCTTTTTGTACACTGACAGGAGCCCCCGGGCCTGGGCCACACGTAAGCGCAATCGCGTCGTTGGGCTAGGCGCAAAAACGGTGCGCGGGCAGGCGGGGCTGTTTTTACCGCGGTAAGTTCCTTCGCGTGCTGCGCCTCCCACGCATCCCGCGCGTGGCGCGGCGTGGGGGAGGCGTGTGTGACGTGGGCGACATGCGTGGGGCTGAGCCCTGCGCGCATGCGTCACGTTGTGGTAAAGGGGGCGGTTCGCGCCTTCCTCATAAACGAAGGGAGGCGTGGAGGCGCGTCCCATTTACTGAACGGGGCCAAGGCGTGGTCTTCAAGGCGTCCACTCCCCACGATCACGGGGTGGGAGAGGTCTCCTCACCCGTCGCCTTGGTCCTGCACGCCCACCATGCGGCTTTCATGCGCTTGGGGTGGCGAACGGTGGAGGCGGGAAACCGGGCCGCCGCGGGCCGGGGCGGCGGGTCGGTCCAAGTTCCCTGCGCCTTCCGCGTCTTGATTGGCTGAGCGGGGCAGCCGAGCCCCCACCCCGTTCCTTTATAAGGAGCGGGAGGGGGGATGGCGTCCCGCATTCTTTCATCTCCTCCTTCCTTCAGCTTCTCCTCCCCCTTCCATCCGCCATGGAGAGAGGGAATCCTGGTCCCTCGACGGTGGCGACGAGGGTCGCCGCTCGACAACGCGTCCCTCCTTCTCCTACACCTGCGGTGGCAGAGCCAGGTGCGAGGGGAAGGGGGAGAGAGCGATGCCGTGGGCGAGGCCGAGGCGCTCGGGGAAGAGGAGGACGGGGCGGCGCGCCGGCTTCGCCTCTGCCGGAAGTTCCTCACCCCATGGAGGGCCACGTTGGAGATGACCCATGCGAGTTATTCGTCAGGCTGCGCCGGCCGCCTCGCCGTCGCCTTCGCCTCCCGACTCCATTCGCGCGGGAGATGGAGCTGGATCCGCCGGAGTCGTTGCGGCTGCACATGAGGGGCTATGGGATCAGCGGCACGCGGGTTCGCGTCGAATTCCCATCCCCTCCCGTGATGTATCTTCACCGGGGGTGGAAGACGTTCGCTCGTATCCACCGCTTGACGGAGGGGCTCACTCTCCTTTTCAAGCTGATGGAGGGAGGCTTCCTCTCTGTCAAGGTCTTCGGATGCTTCGGGACCCGTGCAAGGAGCTGCGTGGAGAGCTCTTCTGATAGCGAAGACTCCTCCTCGAACGGGAGTGATGAGGAGGACAGTGGCAGCGACGACGAGGGTAGCAGGCGGCAGGATGACGGGTCCGACTAGGTGTCGGGCCCCGCTCCGTGTGGCACCGGCGACCCTATCATCCGTGTCGCCGGCTCCCTGAACTTCTCGGGGTTGTCTCCTTGGGCGGCTGGCGTTGGGAGGTTGTGGAAGAGGAAGAGGGCGGGCAGCAAGGCCGTCAACTCGAAGTACGCGGGCACCGACACCTTCGACGCGTGCTGACGTCCTGCCGCCTCGTCTTCGAGCTCTGCTTCCGGCGCCGCCATCACCATCCAGCCTTCGGACGGCCACCGAGATGTTCTCTTGGTGTCTTCTGCCAGCCGTAGCTCGCCTAGGCACCCCTTTGCCCTTTTCGCCTCCTTGACCTGCCTCCTGAGGAGAGGGACAAGAAAGGGGTCACGGGCACCTTATCTCTTTTTCTTTTGTAAGACTTCGGGCCTTAGCTGAATTTAAAACTTGTAATCCCATATTTCATGTTTTTCATTTCCTATGGACTGTACCTGAGTGGAATGTTTTTAATGAAAAAGGGATGCTTGTCAGGTCATTTGTTTGCGGGTAGAACCCACGTGAAGGAGTAAATCCTTGATATCTCTAAGATAAACATTTCCTTGCCCGGCAGCAGGCCTTGCCATCTCCCCACGTCGCTCGAGCTTTCTCACGCTCTTGGCGGAGGCAGGGACGAGGCGGGTTCATGCCCCTCGTTTCATCCTTTCGCTACCGCGACTACGACCAAACCTGGCCCCAAGGACAAGCCCTAGGGCCTAGAGTTTAGGGGAGTGTCGGTGTCAAAACCGGCGGATCTCGGGTAGGGGGTCCCGATCTGTGCGTCAAGGTCGGATGGTAACAGGAGACAAGGGACACTTTATTTTACCCAGGTTCGGGCCCTCTCGATGGAGGTAAAACCCTACTCCTGCTAGATTAATATTGATGATATGGGTAATACAGGAGTAGATCTAGCACGAGATCATGGAGGCTAAACCCTAGAAGCTAGCCTATGGGTATGATGATGGTTATGATGTGTTCGTCCTACGGACTACAACCCTCCGGTTTATATAGGCACCGGATAGGGTTAGGGTTACACAGAGTCGGTTACATTGGTAGGAGATCTTGAATATCCGCACGCCTAGCTTGCCTTCCACGACAAGGAAAGAACCTTCCGGACACGGGACGAAGTCTTCAATCTTGTACCTTCATAGTCCTGGAGTCCGTCTGACGATATAGTTCGGCTATCCGAACACCCCCTAATCCAGGACTCCCTCAGTAGCCCCTAAACCAGGCTTCAATGACGACGAGTCCGGCGCGCAAATTGTCTTCGGCATTGCAAGGCAGGTTCCTCCTCCAAATTCTTCAAGAAGATAATAAACACCAAAAAATAGTGTACGGCTCTGCAAAACAAGTTTCCACGTATTGCCATATAGAGAATAATACAAACACGAATCAAATCTGCTGACGTATGCCGCAGTGCGTCATAACACTACGACCAAGCCTTCTGTATGGATTATTTTTTGTTGTTCCACCGCAGCAGTTCAACGAGGCGGTTTCCTTGGCACGTCTTGTCGAAGCAGAGATTGTGTGCCCCTCTTAACGGGATTCTCATTAATGCGGACGTGGGTAACCCAACCGCGCCATTTACCACGGCGTGTGAGCGGCAAGCGAGTTTTATTAGGTAGGTGGGGACGCATAACGGCATCAGCCTATATAAGGGGATAAAGATCCACCTCTTTCACCTACGCCTTCTTCCTCCTTTGCCCATCCATCTCCTGTGCACTCAAGCTCCAACGCCCAAGTTCTCTCTTTCTTCACCAACCTGCTCCAGCGATGTCCAGAGCGGGTGGCAAGTGGATGGCCTCCTCCGTTACGGAGGGTCAAATCAAAAAGCTTAGGAAGGCCGGATATCTGTCCAAGGACATCCCGCACCGGCTTCCTGATGCGGGGCAGCTTCTTCCCAGCCCAAGGCCCCATGAGAGGGTAGTTTTTCTCCCCCATTTCCTCCGCGGACTGGGTTTTCCACTTCACCCTTTTGTCCGGGGGCTCATGTTCTACTACGGCCTGGACTTCCACGATCTGGCCCCGAACTTTATCCTCAATATCTCGGCGTTTATCATCGTGTGTGAGGCCTTTCTCCGCATCCGCCCCCACTTCGGCCTCTGGCTCCAGACCTTCAACGTCAAGCCCAAGGTGGTGTCCGGCACCCAGGCGGAGTGCGGAGGTGCTATGGCCGGCAAAATGGCCAACGCACTCTAGTTCGATGGCTCCTTTGTGGAGTCCTTAAAGGGGTGGCAGGCAGGGTGGTTTTACATCACCGAGCCACGCGACTGGAAATGGGTCGCGGCCCCTGAGTTCCGATTCGGACCCCCCACGCGGCTCATGTCCTGGAAAGAGACGGGCCTATCGTGGGGCAACGAAGAAGAAGTGACTGGACTGCAAACTTGCATCCGGTCCCTGATGGACAAGCCCATCCGGCATGTCAACATCATCCAGGTCATGCTCGTTCGCCGGATCCTCCCGTGCCAAGAACGGGAGTTCACTTTGTGGGAATTCGACCCGGCGCAGCACCAAACCCTTAATAGGCTCTTCGACACGACGTATGAAGACGTCTGGAAGGTGCTAACCAAAGGCGCCGAGTGCCCCACATCCGCTTCCGAGGACCGCGGATACAGCTCGCAGCGCAACGCATGCGAGGTAGGCTATTTATACCTTTCACAGGTTCGTTAAGCTTTTCTACATAGATTAACTCTATGTGGGATCTAAAAACACCCTTTGCCTTTGACAGGCGTGGCTAAAGATAGCCGGACCAATCAACTGTCTGGCTCCTCTGCCCGAAGACCCAGCCCCAGCTCTCTTAGAGAAGCTGCTGGCTCCGGCGCCCTATGTGGTGCCGGAGAAGAAGGTCAAGAAGAAGAAGACCACCGAGACTCGAAAGAGTGCCCGCAATGTGGTGGTGTCGAGCTCGTCATCTGGCAAGTCTGCGACGCCCTCCTCTCGTGAAAACGAGGAGGAGGAACAAGGAAGCTCTCCCCCTCCAGCGAGGGGAGCGAAAAAGAAGAAGGCCGCCCCAACAGGGGAGGCCGAGGGGTCGAGGAAAAGGAAGACCCCTCCGCCGGACTGCTCCCCCAACGCCGAAGAGGGCGGAAAGGAGTTGCCGGACAGAACCAAGCGTCCGGCGACATCGTAAGTATTCACATACCAGAATGACTCATAGTATCTTCAAGTGCGCAGCTTACCCTAATGTCGAATGCTATTTGCGCAGCCCGCCCCGAGCCGCACTAGATGATTCATCGAGCGGCTCCCTGGATTCGTCGGACATGAACTCTGTCCCGCCCGCAGTCTCCCCCAGCGGGGCGGACGGCGCCGAAGTGGCGTCCCGCCGAACAAGGCAGGAGGAGGTGGTCCTGGAGAAGCCGCAAGGCAATCCTCAGGACCCCAGGAGTAAAGGGGATGAAACACCCCAGGGCTCCCAGTCCGGCTTTGTGCCGGACACCGCGCCGGACTCAACCGTCCTGGCTCGCGGTGGGCGAACTCCTTCCAAGAGGAGTAAGCCGTCTGAGCCGGCGACCTCTGTCCAACCAGAGGCGCCGGATAGTCTGTTGGAGGCGTTTGAAGGCGCCACCATCGACGAGGAGCACCGTACTGTTATGAGTGCGGTGGTCCAAAGGGTTCAGTCCGCCAAGAGCGGACTGAATGAAGCTTGCGCTAGCCTTCTAACAGGCTTCCAGGTAAGCAAAAAATATGCTAAATTCATTACCGCATAGACAGTAGCCCCTGATGCTCTGTTCGGTGTTCGGAAAGAAAAGCCGAATAGAGGATCCAACAATTTTCGCAGGAGTCTAATAAAAAGTCTAATATGCGTATGCAGGCTTCCCTGCTGTCCACCGCCGCCCTGACTGCGCAGGTGGAAGTCCTGAAAAAGGACCTCGAGCGGTCCGAGCAAGAGCTCGGCCTTGCCAAAAGGCAGCTCGTGGAAAAGGAAGGTAAGAAATACCCCTTAGAGAAAAAAAAGAAGAAAAAGGGGTGCCTATAGAGAGGCTTGATTGCAAAAAGAAATAACAGGATTGTACTGCTTATTGTAGGGGCCACAACCGAGGTGGCAACCCTAAAGCAGGCGCTGGCTGAGGCCGAGGAGAAAGCGGCCGAGGAGCGCGCCGAGCGAGAAAAGCTTGGGGTCCAAGTCGGCGAGGTGCAGCAAGAGCTGCAAGCTCTCATGAAGAATCATGAGGGTTTGGAGCTTGAGGCAAAAACGCAAGCATCCGAGCTCGCGTCGGCTGTTGAGACCACCAAGAGTGCCAAGGCCGAAGCCCAAAAGGCCCTCCAAGAGTTGGAGGATGTGAAAAAGATAGCGGCGGGTAAGGCATTCTTAATGCAAAGTAGGAATATAAAGGTGAAATACCTATTACTTACCCGAATCCGGAGTTCTCCAGGGGCGTTCTTCGATCTTCCCCGTAGCGCATCCGACGCCGCCGCATTCTACCGAGCTGAAGAGGACAGCTCGACGGAGAGTGTGTTCTGGTCTCAGTATTCTGAGGCCGGACACCCTTTGCCCTTAAGCGATCAGCTGAAGCAGCTGGCCGAGCTCCACAAGGCGGGCCGAACAGGCCATGAAGGGCTTACTAGTTCGGCTGTGGCCTGGAGAGGCCCTGCCTGGGAGCTACTTCGGGCTGGTGCGGCGGCTGGTGGAGGCCTCTCCACGGCTTGAGGTCATCAAGCGCTCCGTCTGCATAGAAGGTGCCCGGAGGGCCCTTGCCCGTGTAAGGGTACACTGGGGCAAGCTGGACGGAGAGAAGCTGGTGAAGGATGGGCCGCCGCAGGGGAAGGAGCATCGCAAGCCCAAGAACTACTACAAGGAAGTTCTCGCTGGAGCTCGCCTTGTCGCGGATGAGTGTGCCAAAGATGTAATATTTCAATGAACTCGCCCGTTTGTATCCTGTGCGCTGAAAACTTGTTCATATGCGCTTAAGCAATGCTTTCTGAATTTAAAATATTATTTTCTGTGCGGCCATTTATCAATAACTGAGAGATGGCGAGTCGTCAGCTTCTGCCCCCATGCAACTAGTGCTGGGGTGTTCGGGATAAACCTGAGGGCTCTTATTCCCATAGTTGGGTCCTTCGAGGGAGGCGCTCAGCACAGCGAACCAAGCAATCGGACTATAATGCTTGAACACTCTCACTTAGCCATAGAACATTATAATTTTAAATTTCGGCGAAGCCCCTAGTTCGGAAGGCCGAATTCGGGGCACTATCCACGCCTTTAGCCGGACTTAACGAGCTCTCCGCTCGAAGCGGCATAAGCCTTTAGGGACTCGAAAAACCTCTCGAACAGCGACCGGTCTCACGCCTTATCATGACAGTCTGTTTTAGCTTTCTCCACTGAGGTGCTCACCCACCTGATCTGGGGCACAATCGCAGTGGTTCTCCTAGTGCTACCTTAGCCGATAGAGCGGAACGTAAGGCACCAAAACATAGGAGCCGGGCAAACCCAACATATGACCAAAATCATGACTCGGAGCCGATGCATATAATGTTATAAGTTCGGGGTGCCGCACTTGTGAAAGTGGACGGACTTCTCACACCAGATAGAAGGGTAATAAAGCCCCTGGCGTGGTTTGCCGTACCATGGTGTACGGGTGCGATCATGTTATTTGAGTAAACATATGTATATTAAAAGAAGATAATGCAAAAAATAGACGAAAAGCTATGCATTATTTATGAGGAGGCTGTTTATTCAAGCCGAACGATACAAGTAGTGCGAGAAAAAATTTAGACTATTTAACATGTCCTGACCAGGCGCAGGCCGCGGAATATAGAAACAGATATATCGCTCGAAATAGAGACCACCTGAGAGTTCCATGATGCGGCGTTGTTTTGTTTGCTTTCCTGGGTCCTGTATCGTCTGTGCGGCAGCGAGGCCGAACACTATATCCAGAGTATGGAGTCCTGAAAGAAAAGAAGAACCCGGCAGCCCCTAGTACGTTTGACGTCGTATTGTTGGCATGCCGTTTTATCTGCCCCTTCTCCTATGCCCATGGAATTGTAAGGGCGTAATTATGTACTCGAGGTACTAGCTCCACTATGTAGCGATGGCTGGGGTTGGGGCCATATTGCTACGCGTGCTCTGAACGCGCCAGTCGGTCTTGCTGTGGGTTACTCCGGGCGCGTTTTGCTTTGTCCTGCTTTGTAGTGGCCGGACTCGAGAGCTGCCTTAACAGTCTGCTTTGTACCTCTGCTGCGAGGGCCGCCGTGTGTTCCTCCGTACGGATGGAGCGTTCGGTGTTTCCGCTAACCGTGATTACGCCTCGAGGGCCTGGCATCTTGAGCTTGAGATATGCGTAGTGCGGCACCGCATTGAATTTAGCGAATGCGGTTCGTCCAAGCAGAGCATGATAGCCACTGCGGAACGGAACTATGTCGAAGATTAACTCTTCACTTCGGAAGTTGTCCGGAGATCCGAAGACCACATCAAGTGTTATGGAGCCTATGCAATTGGCCTCTACACCTGGGATGACGCCTTTAAAGGTCGTCCTTGTGGGCTTGATCCTTGATGGATCTATGCCCATTTTCCGCACTGTATCCTGGTAGAGCAGGTTCAGGCTACTGCCGCCGTACATGAGGACTCTTGTAAGGTGAAATCCGTCAACGATTGGGTCAAGAACCAATGCGGCAAAACCGCCGTGACGGATGCTAGTGGGGTGGTCCCTTCGATCAAAGGTGATCGGGCAAGAGGACCATGGGTTGAACTTTGGGGCGACTGGCTCCATCGCGTATACGTCCCGTAGCGCACGCTTCCTCTCCCGCTTGGGAATATGAGTCGCGTATATCATGTTCACCATCCGCACTTGTGTGGGAAACCCCTTCTGTCCGTTGTTGTTCGGCGGCCTGGGCTCCTCTTCGTCATCGCTGTCTAGCCCCTTGTTTTTGTTTTCGGCTCTTAACTTGCCTGCCTGCTTGAACACCCAACAATCCTTGTTGGTGTGATTGGCTGGCCTTTCGGGGGTGCCGTGAATCTGGCACGAGCGGTCGAGTATTCGGTCCAAACTGGACGGGCCCTGGGTATTCTTTTTGAATGGCTTTTTCCGCTGACCGGATTTATGGCCTCTGAATCCGGCGTTTACTGCCGTATCTTCATTGCTGTCGCTGCTGACGCGGCATTTCTGTTTATTCCGTCGCGACCTGCCACTTTTGTCCTTGGTATCTGAATTACCTTGCTTCTTCGATAAGTTGTTGCTGCGAGCTAGCCAGCTATCTTCGCCCACGCAAAAGCGGGTCATGAGTGTTGTGAGGGCTGCCATGGATTTCGGTTTTTCCTGTCCCAGGTGCCGGGCAAGCCACTCGTCACGGATGTTATGCTTGAAGGCTGCTAAGGCCTCTGCATCCGGACAATCGACTATCTGATTTTTCTTTGTTAGGAACCGTGTCCAGAATTGCCTGGCCGATTCTTCTGGCTGCTGGATTCTGTGGCTTAGGTCGTCGGCGTCCGGTGGCCGTATGTAGGTCCCCTGGAAGTTGTCGAGGAATGCGGCCTCCAGGTCCTCCCAAGAGCCGATCGAATCTGCGGGGAGGCTGTTAAGCCAGTGCCGGGCTGGTCCCTTAAGCTTAAGGGGTAAATATTTGATGGCGTGCAAATCATCGACACGTGCCATGTGGATGTGCAGGAGAAAGTCCTCAATCCATACTGCCGGATCTGTCGTACCATCATACGACTCGATGTTGACGGGTTTGAAACCCTCTGGGATTCTATGATCCATTACTTCGTCTGTGAAGCATAGTGGGTGTGCGACGCCCCTGTACTGGGCTATGTCTCGACGCAGTTCGGAGGAGCTGTGCCTGTTGTGTTCGGCCCGGCCGGATTTATTGTGTCCGGAGTGAAAACTATCACGTGCCGTCGGGCATCCGTGCGATCCATAAATCGATCTTGTTTGCTTTGCTTTATCCTCCAGGACGTCTCGCAGGTCTGGTTCGTGTTCCCGTGCCTTGGTAAAGCGGCTGTGGGGCATGGCTTGTTTGGATGTTCGACAGGCTTCTCTGTCGCGGCCGCGAGGTGGCCGATCTGCCATGTCTTGGGCTTCCTCCTCTGATTGGGGTAGCGGCCTGCGCTTAGGATAGTTTTTCGAGGGGCGTCCGAGCTCGTGCTCTTCGGCCGCAAGGACTTCAGTCCATCTGTCAGCTAGCAAATCTTGATCAGCTCTAAGCTGTTGCTGCTTTTTCTTTAGGCTGTTCGCCGTGGCTAAAAGCCTGCATTGAAAGCGCTCTTGTTCGGCGGGGTCTGATGGTACGATGAATTCATCATCGCCGAGGCTTGCCTCGTCTTCGGACGGGGGCATGTAGTTATTGTCCTCGACCTCTCGCTCTGCCGCTCTCTCATGAGGGCGGTCTTCTCCATCTTCCTGTGCCGAATCCTGCTGGTTTTGGTGTTCTTCGGCGCTGTCCGGGGTAGTATTATCTCCCGTGCCGGAATCGCCGTTTCTGCTGTGGTAGGATTTGGAGCGGCGCCGCTGACGTCGGCGTTTTGGAGGCTTTTTCGAAGTGCCATCCTCCGCTGTTCCATCGCCATCTCCATCTTTTGGAGCATCCACCATGTATATGTTGTATGACGAGGTGGCGGTCCAGCGCCCTACAGGAGCTGGTTCTTGCTCGTCTCCTCCTTCGTCGTCCATACCGTCGAAGTCTTCGGAGCCGAAGTTGAGCATGTCGGATATATCGTCGACAGTGGCTACTAAGTGGGCGGTGGGTGGGCTTTGAATTTCTTCGTCGTCCGAATCCCAACCTCGCAGGCCGTAGTTCGGCCCGAGCTCTCCTAACAAAGACAGAGACTTGAGAGAATTCAGAATATCACCAAAAGGTGAATACTGAAAGATGTCCGCGGCGGTGAACTCCATTACAGGCGCCCAATCTGATTCGATCGGCGGGGGCACGGACGACCCAAAGTTCGGAGAAGAGTCCTGCTCCTTGGAGTCACAGGCCATGCGGAGCGCGGGGCTCGCGTTCGGCTCAATGGCCTTTAAGATTGCAGCCCCCGAGGTGACGTCCAACCGTTCATCTTCAAAGAACGCAACGGGCTCTGAATCGAGGATCGGGGCCGGAGCGTATGCGGCCTCCAGGACACTGTTCGGAGGCAGAGCTATATCATGCCCCTCAAGATAGTGCGGCGCGCTTGGCTGTGGCTCGAATCCGTCGAAGATCAAGTCTCCGCGGATATCTGCCGTGTAGTTTAGGCTTCCAAACCTGACTTGATGGCCAGGGGCGTAGCTCTCGATCTGCTCCAAATGACCAAGCGAGTTGGCCCGCAGAGCGAAGCCGCCGAAGACGAAGATCTGTCCGGGGAGAAAAGTCTCACCCTGGACCTCATCGCTGTTGATGATCAAAGAAGCCATCGGGCCTAAAGGCGACAACACAGAGGAACTCTCAATGAAAGCACCAATGTCGGTGTCGGTGGATCTCAGGTAGGGGGTCCCGGTCTGTGCGTCAAGGTCGGATGGTAACAGGAGACAAGGGACACTTTATTTTACCCAGGTTCGGGCCCTCTCAATGGAGGTAAAACCCTACTCCTGCTAGATTAATATTGATGATATGGGTAGTACAAGAGTAGATCTACCACGAGATCATGGAGGCTAAACCCTAGAAGCTAGCCTATGGGTATGATGATGGTTATGATGTGTTCGTCCTACGGACTACAACCCTCCGGTTTATATAGGCACCGGATAGGGTTAGGGTTACACAGAGTCGGTTACATTGGTAGGAGACCTTGAATATCCGCACGCCTAGCTTGCCTTCCACGCCAAGGAAAGATCCTTCCGGACACGGGACGAAGTCTTCAATCTTGTATCTTCATAGTCCTGGAGTCCGGCTGAAGATATAGTTCGGCTATCCGAACACCCCCTAATCCAGGACTCCCTCAGGGAGCACGGTAGCTTTAGGAGGGAACGAGGTTTCACATACCTCAGTCCATAAGGGAATGCATGACAAGGGATGAAGAACTTATCTGAAGCTGTAGCCCCCGGCAACTTTGGTTTGCCGTGGGTAAATCTTTGCTCTTGCAGCCACCGGCAGTACTGGGCCCGCCGGGGTCTAGATGTTGGTCCGTCCCTCTTCTCCTTCTTGTCCTCAAGTGACCCGGCAAGGATATCTGTGAGTCCTGTGAGCCAGGGAAGACAAAAGAACGGCAAAGAGACGCACACTCGACCTCTAAGCTAGGGGTTAGCCGCCGCTAAGCACTATCAACCCTAACCAAGGACGAGACACGACCTAGCATGCATGCTATAACTTGGGGCGCCAGCGCTTCATTTATTTATGCTTAGGGTCTGCTCCTGGCTTTGTACAAAGGGTTACATGCATCATCGGCAATGCTTGTACAAAAGTTGGCTTGCCGGGGGGCCCGGCAAGCCGCGCCTTACGGATAAAACTTGCGAAGATGCTCGATGTTCCAGGAGTTACTCACCGGAACAGCATCTTCGGTCTCCAGGCGGACTGCGCCAGGCCTGGTGACTCGTATTACCCGATAAGGGCCTTCCCACTTTGGCGTCAACTTGTTGGAATTCATGGCCGATTGAACGCGCCGAAGAACAAGGTCGCCTTCCTCAAGGCTTCGGGCATGGATCTTGTGGCTATGGACACGATCCTCTCTGTCCTATAGTTCAGGTCGCTTCCAAAAGTCACGGGCAACGTGACCTTTCCTTTGGGCTGGCTTCTCCCCGGGTTGACCCCATGAAACATGCCCGTCTCTTCGAGGTATCCATCAGGAATCTGCAGTTTCTCGATCACGGCAGGCGAGATCTAGTTCAGACCGGCCCCGCTATCGACTAGCATCTTCGTCACCTTGAGGTTGCGTATTGTTGGCGAAACCAACAATGGCAGGCACCCGACCGCAGTAGTGCGATCAGGGTGGTCCTCGGTGTCAAAAATGATAGGTGTGCTGGACCACTTCAGCGGCCTTTGGTCATCGAATGACGGCTCTGCCGCTGTAATCTCTCATGCCCACTGTTTAAGCGAGCGGTGAGAAGTATGCAGCGAGGCGCCGCCGTCGACACACATGGCCTCTGTAGCTTTCTGAAACTCTTGGTCGCCGGACTCGTCGTCCTCTTCGTGATCGTCGTCTTCTGGCTTTCTGTCACGGCCTCGGGCGGGCTTCTCCTGTTGCTTATCCTTGTCGCGACGGCCCGCCTGGCCATCACGCTTCTTGCCAGACCCTTCAGCACCGTCTTGGCCCTTCTCCTTGTCCCGCCTCTCATATTTAGCCCTCTGCTTCTCAGCGAGGAGCTCAACCTGTCGACAGTCTTGGAGAGCGTGGCCTTTGGTGCGATGGATCTTGCAGTATCGCTTGTCGGAGTTTCCTGACTTCTCGGCAGCCGCCAAGGCCCGGCAGGCGACACATCTGGCAATTTCCTTGCCGGGGTCATCTGCCTTGGTTTTCTTGGTGGAGCCGGTATCATCAGATCCCTCGACGGCAAGCCCGGCTTTCCCTTTGCGCTTCCTGTTGCGGCATCGACCTTTCTTCGCCGGAGTGGCAGTATCCTCATCTGAGGAGTCGGTTTCCACGCCGGCATCTTTGCCAGGGTACTTCCTGCCCTCTTCAGCTCGGGCACATCTCTCAGCAAGAACATAGAGTTCTGCCACATCTTTCACCTTGTTCATTGCCAGCTCTTCGCGCATCTTGCGGTTACGCACGTTCTGATGGAACACGCTGATGATGGCGGCAGGATGAACATCAGGGATGTTGTACTGTATCCGGCTGAACCTCTGTATATACTTGTGGAGACTCTCGCCTCCCTTCTGGGGAATGACGTGCAGATCGCTTGCCTGGCCATGAGCTTGGTGACCGCCAGCGAAGGCGCCCACGAACTCATGGCACAAATCCGACCAGGAGGAATTGGAGTCTACCGGCAAGTGCATCAACCATGACATGGCGTTGGGTTTAAGAGCCAACGGAAAGTAATTCGCAAGCACCTTATCGTCGTGAGCTCCGGCAGCCTGCATCGCGATGGTGTAGATGCTGAGGAACTCGGACGGGTGGGTCTTGCCGCCGTCCTTCTCGCCCACGTCAGGTTTGAAGGTGCGGTGAGTGGGCCACTGGAACTGCCGCAGCTCACGGGTAAAAGCCGGACATCCTACCTCGTAAGGCAAGCCTCCAGGGCTCTCCGGTGCCGGGTGGTTCACAGCAGGCCCTGCTCGCCTCCGCGCCGGTGCTCGATAGTGGTACAAGCGTTTTCATGCTCTCGATCCCGAAGGACCTGGCGCTGGTCACAGTGGGTCCGCGGGTCGGACGACGCTACTAAGATTTCGTCGCCCGTAACGTCACGACGGGCAGGTGCCCGTGGTACCGGGCGAGGAGAAGGCGAGTGCACCGTGGTCGCGGCGCCGCCGACTTTCCTGCCACTGGTACGTGGGACTCCGTCGGAGCGTCGACCCGAGGGCTCCGCCGGACTTGGTTCGTCTTTGTTGGCCATCGCAACAAGGCTTCGGATGGTGGCTCTCCATTCGTCGAGTTTCCCCGTAGTGGGAGGAAAATCGAGGAGCAACTGCGCACGCGCCAGGGCTTCTGCTGGCGTCGATGGCAGCGAAACCTGCACGTATCGCGATGCGCTTCGACTTCTGACCATGTCAGAAGGAGCTCTATCACGACCCCGTAGTCGCATGCCATCTTCACCAGCGCCTCGGCGAGCGGGCAGGTCTTCTACATCCTGGGAGTATCGCTCAGGGCTCTTCCCACAATGACGCCCGGGGTCTTCGGTGTGATTACGCCGTTCGTCGCGCGCCTCTTGAGAGGAGCGCACCGTCGGCGCTGGCGTGGGAGTCTTGGAAGACCTCGCGTCGCCCTCGGGCGGGGCGGCAGCGATCCTGGAAGGCCCCGCGCCACCCGCGGAGGGCCCGGCTCCGTGTTTTGATTTGGCGGCGTGTGGCCCGTTACCAGGCGCACAAACATCGCCGCCTCCCAACCTCCAGCTGCTGGGATGGTGTTGGTGTTCGCGAACAGCGCCCCGGGTCCTTTCTGCGACCGGTCCGCTGCTCGCCCGCGTCGGGACGGGATGCCCGGCTTCCGACGGGCCAACCGCCACCGTCGTCTTCTTCTTGGGCGCCATGACAATGAAGAAGCGTCGAGCTAACTGCTAAAGCCGATTCCCACAACTGCGCCCCCTACCTGGCGCGCCAAAGATGTCGGTGGAAACGACACCTATGGGATCACAAGAATCCCTACTATGGTTGCGGGGCGCGGGGTTGTGAAAAGAGCGGATCAAGCACATAGCACACGATTCCTTTACACAAGTTCGGGACGCAAGGATGCGTAAAACCCTACTCCTGCTTTGGTGGATTGTATATCTGTGTTCTTGAGCTAGCTATGGGGTGTCGAGAGCTCCAAAAAGCTAAATCCTCTTCCTGGTCGCCTAGGGCCTTCTTTTATAGGGAAAGGGGTTGCCACAGTGGCACACGGGAGGTGGAAAGGGTACAGTGATGCGAGGTTATCCCCCGCATTACATCACAAGGTGCATTTAATGCGCCTTGCTTAGGTGTCCTTGCTTTATCGGGGCTGGGGGAGAGCCCTGTCTCGTCCGTCACCGCTCCCTCCCGCGTCAACACGCGCCGTGGCCAGCGGTGCCTGCGATGCCATGTAGGCAGGCAGGCAGCCGAGGTGGCGCAGCAGTGGATCTCCATGAGGATCTGCATGCCGCCACGTAGGTGCCTGCCCAGCTGGTTGGGTCGGCAGCTGCATGCGAACGGTGGTGGAGGTGCGACTAGTGTGGGCCTGATGGTGGCCCCACGGGTGTTTATGGCAAGGGCCATGCTGCGGCCCCGGCAAGGGTCTTGCCGGGGTCCCGGCAAGGGTCTTGCTGTGGCGCCTACTGTCATCCCAGGCAAGGCTTTTGCCGGGGGCCTTGTGGTCCTCCTTGGCTGGGATCCCACCAAGGATCATCATCTTCTAAAGTGTGCACCTGACCTTGAATGTCTTCACAAAGATCTGCATACCACCACGGGGATGCCTCCCGAATCCTTGCCCCATGGGGGCAGTGGACTCAAGGGTGACCCGCTCCGTAGGTGTGGGGCGAGCTGCCATGGCAAGGGTCTTGCCGGGTTTGCTATAACCGCCTCCCGTCAAGGATCTTGCTGGGGGGGGGGCCGCTTCGTCCTCTTTGCTCTTTGTGGTCTTGGTATTGGCGTTGTTCTGCTCCTCTTGTGTTTCGGCCTTTCCTTGGCTCACCTCCCTTGCCTTGCCCAGTACGGTGGTGCCCGTGGCTCAGACTGCCCGTGCACAGTTATAGGGGTACAAAAAGTGTACCCCTCTTTTTGTACACCGACAGGGAGACTCATTTTAGGACCGCTATTTCCTGCACATCGCCTGTGCTTTTAGTGGTTTTCCGCTCATTAAACCACAGTGCCAGGGCGATCAAATTACCCGGAGAAGTTCTCTTTGTCTTCGAGCTTTTATTCCTCAATCCACTTATTCGTTCCCTTCTTTCATATACCTCCCCACCAATAGATAGAGACAAATGGGAATAACCGAAAATAATAAAATGGCATAGGGTGATTTGTAGAAGGTTGCGAAGATCGTCGTATGAGTGCAAAGGAGAGTAAAAAATTGCTAGAAGCATTTTCTTTCCTATGGGATAAAAAAGGATTTGGGACTATTGAGTGGTGTAGGTATCCATCTTAGCAAATAGAGATACCAAGGCCCACCAACCTACTACTTGTTGGTTTGGTGGGGAAAGAGGAGTGGGTATGAGGGCTTCTTTCACTTTTTTAGGCTAGTTTACATCATTCCACATGATGATTTGGTTGATAGAGTTAGATCGATATATCGAAATAAGTACCACTTTTGTAATATACTTCCGCAAAGTGAATACTCGCTCAATGATGAACCTTCAAAGGTGCGTTATGCCGCAATAGGTACTAGTATCATTATAGCAAGTTATTTGACTTCGAATGCAATAATTCCGCTAACAGCCTCTATAATACAATGATAAATAAATGATCAATTCTATTCCATGATGTATTCCTAGTTTGAAAAGAGATGAATGAAGGGCACGATCATTATAAAGTATACCCATTTTTATTTATCCCAGCTGGGTTCTTGTTGAATACCCATAGAGCTCGGATTCCGACGATACGAGCAAAAGCTATGAAAGCATTGGGAAAGGGACACCCGACGATAGCTTGGCCAGCCCGGAAGTTATACGAAGTGAACGGGAACCTTGCTCATGTAGTGCTAACAGCTTTCGACTCGAGTACAGTAGGAATAGTTTCCTTAACCTGAGTGACCAAAGGAAGAACGCTCTTGATACATTCCATTCGGAAGATCACATTGAGTAGGTGGCTCCAGCCTGCCAGGAGCCCATCTTTAATAGTAAGTTTGGATTGCTAAGATAGGAGCAAAGCCGAACGTAAGCATCGGTATGGATCGACTGGCCCGCCCACCATCACCACCGGAACTTTCACCTCTTGGCTCAGAGAGTTTATCGCATCCATATCTTCTTGGGGCTTTCTGGTATCTTTTATAGATTCCTTGAGATGGAGGCACTAGTGTGACTTTAGGTGACCTAAGTTACTTAAGATGACTTTCGGAGTAGTTCTACTCGAGCTGCGGGTAATTCATTTTCCGGATGGTGCTTCTCAATCGAAGGATCGATACGGGTAGGACCACTAACCAATAGGAAAGCATCTCCATATCCGATATGAGAACTTGCTTCTCTATACGAAATTCATTAAATGAAAAGGTAACTGTATGCACTCTATGCGCTTTGTCTTCATCACCATTATATCCTTTTTATCTCTTGTGGAACGACTTGGGAAAGTTGCCCAGAAAGACAATAAAACTCCCGTATTCTCCCTTTCTTGCTTGCCCCTAACCAGAATAAAGGTCACAATAAACTTTGATAAATTGGACTCCGCTCAGACCCGCTTGGAATGAGTAGATTGCCTCGAGTATTTTACTTTGACAAGACAAAATCACTTGTTTTTTTAGCTATATGAGAAAGAGCTGGCATGTACCCGAACCCCCCTCCTGGTAGCAAAACAGATCAATACCTCGATTCGTATCTACTCAGCGGGCAGAAAAAACATAACGTAGCATTTCTCATAAATAGACAGTTTTCGTTGAAACGATCATTTCCAAGTTCAAGATGTTGTTTCCCTGTGAAGAATTCCGCTAGCTTGGCATGTTGGTACCAAAATACTACCTATGCTGACAGCTAGCAATCGATAAGCCATCTAGCTTCTCTCCGCTATTGTGACGGCTTATAACACGTCGATCCAGCTTTTCTTCCTGGCGCAGTAGAGGAAGGTCCATTGGGCGTAGAGAGAGTACCATGTGATCAGTCTATAATGCTTATTGGAAAGTGCTCTCTATCGTCCAGGTCGTGAAAAACACATGTTCTGACTTATCTTCTGAGAAAATGGGCTGGATCATCTTCAAAAGCAACTCTGCAAGCAAAAGCCGCCTCACAAGTGCATACATTTCTCCCTTGGAGCAAAAGTCGTCGTACTCCACTTCAAGATGCTCCTTGGTGGTCGCTCTCCGAAGCAACGTCGCTTGAATACGAGACACATCACTCCTCAAGCATGTTTCGAGCAAGCAAGACAACACTAGCTTCTACGACTCCGAGTTAAAGAGCGAGTATTCTCCAAGGCAACATTGTCCTCAAAAAGGTCGTGTATCCACAGTCCCAAAGCAAGCTCTGCCTAAAATGGGAAGTGTTGCACCGTGTCACAGTCCTAGGATCCAGAGCTCACCGCCTGTCCTCCATGGAAGGTTCCTCCTGCTGCTTCTGATTGTACAAGCAAGGCACGCACAAGTCCAACTATGTATGATTACAGGGCATCAACCCCACTGATCATGCCATGGGTGAATCGTTGTTTAAGCACGAAAATGGAATAAGAAAGTAAGTTTTGATATCTTAGTGCTCGCGCGCCTATGTGTACTACTAACGGATTCAAGAACCGGTGGTCCCTCCGAGAGTAAGTCACTCCAGTGGAATCAGCAGATACCGGGTCCTAGTTCCCTAAGTGGTTACCCACTTGTGTTCCTTTATATGACCACTAGAGTCGGTAGAGGATCAAACGGAGGTAGAACTTAGCAATCCAGCCTACTCACCCGAGTCGGTCCACCTGTATGCGAGGTTTGGGTCTCCTACGAGACGTGGTAGGTAGGCAATCTCCTACTATGCGTTTTTCATCCCACTCCCTCTATCAACATAAGTAAATGTGCATAAAAGAAATACAACTGCTTAGTCAAATCTCTATGCGCCAATACATGGAAAGATTATCGAGTGCAACTACACAAGAACTAGTCTGTAACTATCGTTCGGAATGATGACGATGGCGCCCCCTCCCACCCACCCACCCCTAAACACTAGCTCATCGGCGATCTCCACTTCTCTCCACTAATCTGGTGATCTAATCCACTCATATTGCTCGGCGTTCCAAGATCTCTCTCCTCATGTCTTTGGAGGGGGATTCCTCAACTGGATCTACCCTTGGCTTGGATTTCTCCAAGGGTAGGGTTTTTGCAGATGAGATCTACAAGGCCTCTGGCCTCACCGTTTATCCTGAGGCTGATCGAGGGGCTTTTACCCTCGTGGTTTCGTTCAACAGGCATGATTTCAGGCTCAATGAGGATTCTGTGGCCGCAGCTCTTGAATCTGCGTTGGGTGGTTCGGCTATTGATCTATGGGTTTCACGCGTTGCTGACAAGGTATTTACCTTTAATGTTTCATGCAAGGAAGTTGGTTTTCACATTGTTGATACTAGATCCTATTCTTGTCCCCAGTTCAAATGCTATTTTCATTTGTGGGGGAATGGGGGTCCAAATTGGTATCATGAGTTCAAACTTTGGAAAAAAGAGTGTGATGCAGAATGGGTTTTAGTTAGCCCCTCTGTGACACCCAAGTTTTATTTGGATTTTTCAAAAGGTTTTATTTGACTTGAGGGGAGTGATTTAAAAAAAATTCAAGAGAACTCTCCCTCTCATATAATTTCTTTATGGCAAGAGTTTTATTTGGATTCACCCAGGGTCTGCCTTTGGCCTTGGGAGTCCTTGCTCTTCATTTGGGCTTAACACAAAATGTTTTTCATTTGAGAAAATAGCCTTTAAAAATCTTTCTGAGAATGCACTATGGCTTTTGGAAAAGTCCTTTGCCACTTTCAACTATTCCTTCTTGCCATGGCATTAGTGCAAATGCTCTCTCCTAACCTTTCCCTCACCTTTGGATCATGATTTGCATCAAATCCAGCAAGTTGAACCTCCCCATGTGATCATTTCCATTCAAATTCTATTCAAATAAATTTCTGTCTTCTCTTATAGCACTTGGAGATTTACAAAGGAACTCCTTTTTCTGTTTTGATTTTTGCCACCAAACCTTTTTCACCTCCTAGTCCTTTGAACCATCAACCTAGAACCATGATGATCCACTGGTCTCCAGTTCAAAATTTTCAAACTACATCAGGTGCAAGTTTGGACCAGATTTGCCAAATCTGGTGAAATTCATTCAAAACCTTCTCCAGAAATTCCAAGTAAATTCATGCAGCCTCTGGGTGCATTGAGTGGTCATCTCACCAAGTTACAGCTCCAGAAAAATTTATCTCATTGCAAAAACCTACTGTCGAACACCTGCAATGCATGGTCACTGTCAAGTTTCAGTAAATTCAGAGTTTCAGTTCAGTGCTTGCTGTCGTTTTCTTCAGAGCTGGGCATCGATCTCGCCAGTACCCTCACATCGCCTTGCTCCTCGTCCCCGCCCTCTTGTTCCTGCACTGCACAAGCGCCTGGCACCTTGCGGGCGTCGGCGACGAGCAGCAGAAGGTGCGCCGCCCCGTGACCGACGCCGACGGCGGCTTTACGGACGCCGGCGGGAGACACGGCGCCGATGACTCCACCCAGCGCCGCCCAAGCCACCGGAGCCCGCCGCATGGCCTTCCACTCCCCTGAACGCGCTGTCGCTCTCGTCGTGAACCGCAGGGCGCGGAGCACGCTCTCTGCCGCCGTTGAGCCCGTGCGGACACCTCACCATGTTCAGACGCCATTACGCCGGGGCCAGCTCCGTTTAGCAGTGGAACAACTGCAGTAATCTCCACTGATGCTGCCCGACCGCTCAAACCACCTTCCAATCCACTGCACCGCCGTAATCACTCGCCGGAGATTCTCTGTTCACAATCACCCCGTCGATCTGCCTATAAATAGAGGCCCCGAGCTTCAACTCGAGCACCCACCAGCCCTGCACTTCCCCTAGAGCACGCCAGGCCTCTGGGAGGACCTCGAGGAGGTCTCCTCCCCCAACTCTGGCCACCCCGTTCTGCCTCGGCCTCCAGCTTGATTCACTGCGGTGAGGTCATCGACGACGCCCAAACTCCATCAATCACTTCCTCTAGCTACCAGACACCTGACCCCCTCCTCATTTTGCACTTTGCAGCCCTCTCCGGCGAGCTCCACCCTCGCCCGAACCGCCGTCCGCCGGAGCAAGGGCCACCGCCTACACAGTGCACGCCGACGACCACCACCACCAACACCCGACGCGGAATGGCGCCCTGAGCACGGAGGTAACCTCCGATCCCTCTGCCTCGCCGTGGATCGCCGCCGGCGATCGCCGCGGCTCTATGGCGCCAAAAGCGCCGTTCTGTTTTCAAACCCGACGGGTGGGACCGCCCCGTCAGGTTTCTTTTATTTTTCGAATCGTTTTCTGAAAGCGCCATCGGGCAAAATACGCTTTCTCCTTTGAGCTGGCGTAGTTGAGTCTGAAGCGTTTTTTGTTTTTATGAAAAGAACCCTGGGAAGATTCTGTTTCATTAGAAATGAGTCCCTAGACAAAAACCTTTATATCTTTTTAACAGAAGCATATTTTTGAGTGATTCTTTTTCTGTTCTCTTCAAAATTTTGTCTAGTTTTTTATCAGATTTATTTGAAAAATATTTGCAATACTTTTTCTGCACCTCTCGGTATTCACGTTAGCGCGTATGTTTTCTTTATACCGTAGATACCGACGGAGGTGACGGGACCGCAAACTTCACTGAGGTAGACTCCGACTACTCCGAACCAGGCAAGCATGTTTGAACTTTTGATATGATGAGTGTCTTGGCATGTTTTGCATTTAGTTAGTTTCATGGCATGTTGTGGAGCATACCGATGAACTGTATATTATGCATTGTTGAGACTAGTAAGCTCGATGATCCATACATTGTTGAATATGAGTATGCAAGGCCATGTGTTGGCATGAAGGTGGGTAAGATGGCAGTGTGGTACCATGCCAGTATTATGCCATGCAGGTTTACTTCAGTACCAACCCGTATCGGTTGGGCTTGTATCCATTTCCCCTCCCTGTACTATCACATGTTTCCCGAAAGGGATATGGTTTAGTAAGTCGCAAACCGCTTTCTTGGTACACACCAAAAAGGAGAGGCCGGGATGATGGTTCCATGGCCCTATATTAAAGCCAGTCATCCGGTCAGGGGGCATGGGTGTTTCCGGTTGGGACCGAGAGGGGGGCACCCCTTAGAGCACGCGTATATAAATTTGATCCCATGCTATTCGAGATTGTGATCTCCCCGTCTCAAAAGTTTTTCTTGGACGATGTCGAGCGTGATTCCTGGGATCGAGAGGTTGGATGGGTGTGTATTGGTTGGCTGTGTTTCCTTATGAAATACCGTAAACGGAACTAGTCCTTGTGACTACGGAAATCCGTCGACTGTGGGAAATTTTGTACAAACTCTGCAGAGTCATATATCCTCAAATCATCTTATCTATATCCAAGTTCCGTGCTAACTGACATGTGCCAGTTTTGGTGACAGATTACCCGGTGGGACCATGAGCACTAAGATCAGTAAAATGTTTATTCTTGTGGATGGACTAACCCGTTTAATTTCATGAGTTGAATATATTTATTATGGATATTATTTCTTTATCAGTTAAAGCCCTTTATGTGGTGTCGCTCAGACGCCCGATTGTGGCATTTCTTTTAAAGCCCTTTATGTGGTGTCGCTCAGACGCCCGACTGCGGCATTTCTTTTAAAGCCCTTTATGTGGTGTCGCTCAGACGCCCGACTATGGCATTTCTTTTAAAGCCCTTTATGTGGTGTCGCCCAGACGCTCGACTGCGGCATTTCTTTTAAAGCCCTTTATGTGGTGTCGCTCAGACGCCCGACTGCGGCATTTCTTTTAAAGCCCTTTACGTGGTGTCGCTCAGACGCCCGACTGTGGCATTTCTTTTAAAGCCCTTTATGTGGTGTCGCTCAGACGCCCGACTGCGGCATTTCTTTTAAAGCCCTTTATGAGGTGTCGCTAAGACGCCCGACCGTGGCATGATTTTTCTTTCATTTATTAATTTACCTTCGAGGCGTCGTTCTAGACACTCGATTGGTTTCTAATACTTTACTGTTGGGATTCCAGGCGGACTACCGCCGTTTTCCCTTTTTACTTACCCTGCCTGATATTACTTTGAATATGCATTGATAATTTAATCGTGACGCACTCATGCATGCATTTGTTATATCTTACGTTCGAACTGTCTTGCGAGTACTTTCAAAGTACTCACTGGCTTGTTTTATACCCGCTTCCTCAACCCAAATAAATTCATTGAGCCTCACCTCGACGCTCGATGGGATGATAGTTTGAGAGTCACGTATCCACTCCCCACTGTGTTACTCCACCACTACCATGTTTGCGAGTCAGTAGTATGCCACCACCTTTATGTATAATTTTTGGCACGCTTGTAATAAATTGTTGAGCATTATCAGCTCAACCCTGTATTATATTTGATGCTACTGGCTTATTGTATCAAAAGTTTGTCTACCAGTGAGGAGGTTTCCATCTCAAACTGGATTCTAAAGATTGGTTTCTCAATAAATATTTTTATTGGAAAACCGGTCGTGACAAGCTTGGTACCAGAGCCAGGCTGACTGTAGAAAGCCATTAGGTGCGATCGCTGATCGGTTATTAGCATGATAGAGCTTATTCATGTTTTTGTAATCGTAGTCATTTTTCTGACAGTCGGCATATATTTATGATCTGACTCTTCAGAATTTTTGCCTACTTTTTGTAGATGGCCGACAACAGCTGCGAGTCTCAGACCTTCGCCAACGTGCCCGATGGGTTCGTGAAGCTTCTATCCTTCGTCGTTCAGGTCGCGATGGGGCTATCTGTGCGCCCGGTCGTCTCACTCTGCCAGCACATAGTCAACGACAGTCTGACTATGCACCAGGCCTCGGTGCAATTCTGGGGAGGGCGTGGTGAGTTACGCCGCTTCCGGTTCATGGGAAGAGCCATGCCCACGGAGAAGCATGCCATCCAGATGGCAGCCCGCGAGTCGATAGCTCGCCTCAGGGATGTTCTTCCCGTGATGAAGGCTCGTCGTTACCGCTATCTTCCATGCCACGTGCCTTACACCTGTCACTACGCATACTCCTGCCCTAGAGGAGAACGAGACGAGGCCTTTGAGATGCTTATTGAGTATCTTCGGGCTCTGGAGGCCGCCTTCGACAGCTTGGTAGACGACTTTGTGGCCGCCCGCATGGACTCAGTCCATGGATGTGCTGCCAACAGGAGGGAGCTCCTGCCCACAGCACCGCCACTGACTTATGCCTCATCATCAGCATCTTATGCACCTGCTCGTTGCCTGCCTTCCACTAAGGAGTTCAACCAGGTCATTGCGCCCACTCCAGCGCGCACTGCACCGCCCCTCACGCCGACTCCTATTCGTGTTATTCCGCCCCTGGCACCCGCTCCATCTACTCGGCACAGCACTACTCATATGGAGCCCATTAGCGAGGAGAAAGTTGAGTCTCCAGCCTCGCTACGCCTCACCCTTGGCAGGGCCAAGGACATCATTAACATCTCCAACTAAGTACGCTTAGCCATCGCGCGTTGTACTGCCATGTAAGATATGGGAAGTAGCCTGTTTGCGCATCATGTAGGATCTGGAGAAGTGCACTAGCCTAAATAACATGTCAGGATGTTGTACGCATATCCTGAGTGACGTATTGTATAATTATCGCCCACGTCTAAGATACGTAATGATGCAGTCCTTCTCTATGCGCAAATCGATTTGTTTTTCCCTTGAGTAATCTTGGCTATTTGGTTTCTCTGCCAAACTTGTGCTTTTATGGATTTATTTTCGTTACTTATGGGCTTTGCAAAAATACATCCCCAGAGTGAAAAATGTCTCGTCCTTGGACTCGCTCCATGCCAACTCCACCAGAGGAAAATTATGGCAATCAACCGGCCAACAATTTTGCACAAGGACAGTCAAATCAATACCATGATACTCAGCCAAGCAACAATTTCACACGAGGTCAGACAAGTCAACAGGACAGTGAGACGGCACTATCTCAAATATGCCGCCTTTATGAACAAAGTCAGCAACAACATCGTGAAATGATGAACCAAGTCATCAACATAGGAAATCACCATGGACAGTATCAACAGCATTCTAAATTACCCGAACTACAGAAGACACGTCCCCAGACATTTTCTCATACCAACAAGCCACTTGAGGCCGAAGACTGGCTTCGAGATATGGAGAGAAAATTAATTATTGCAAAATGTTCAGACCCCGAGAAGGTACTTTATGCTCCGCACTATCTCACCGGAGCCGCTGCATCTTGGTGGGAGAATTTCTTGCACATGCATCCCAACGAAAATGATATAACCTGGGATGATTTCAAGGAAGGTTTCCGCGGTGCACACATTCCTAAGAGTATTATGAAAATCAAGAAAAGAGAGTTCGATGACTTCAAGCAAAGGAACATGACAGTGTCAGATTACAACAGCCAATTTACCCTGTTATCCCGCTACGCCAACGAAGAGCGTATGACTGAAAGCAAGAAAATGGAGAAATTCCTTGACGGCCTAGCGCCCGCGCTAAAATGCCAACTGGTCATACACACTTTCCTAGATTTTAAGACACTGGTGGATAAAGCCATTACTCTAGAAAATGAAAGAAGTAGTTTGGAAGATATCCGCAAGCAAAAAAGGGACCAGACTAACCATGCTCGCAATCACCGAAGCAAGACAGATTTTCAAAAGGGCGGGACACACAAATCATCATCCAACGTCTCACGCCCAACAAAGAATTTCCATGCTAGGGACAAGGAGTTCACATATCGCCCAGGTGTCACTTGTTACGCCTGTGGAGAAGAAGGACACTATGCCAAGTAGTGTCCCAAGCCAAGAAACTCAGCACCAAAGTCGAACAACGGCAACAATAATTCAGCGCCCAAGCGAAACAATTTCAATCCGAACAATAACCACAGGAAAGTTCATCTGAACCACGTGACCAAAGAGGAGGCACAAAATGCTCCGTATATCATACTCTGTACGTTTCCTGTCAACACAATACCTGCAATGGTTTTGTTTGATTCTGGAGCTTCTCACTCTTTTATTTCGAAAAGTTTTGCTTTGCAAAATAAATTTTCGATGCTTCCTTTGGAGAAATCCATGACCATCAAGTCTCCTGGGATTCAGTAGGTTACTCAGAACTACTGTCAGGATGTGATTATTGAGTTCGAAGGGCTGAAATTTTATGCAAACCTTATTGTGTTGGAAAATATGGGACTAGATGTTATCCTTGGGATGGATTGGCTAACCACAAATAAAGGTTTCATTGACTGTTTCAACCGGACCGTAATGCTCACGCATCACCTCGGGAAGACGATAAGGGTATCCGCCAAGGAAAAGAAAATACCCAGGAAACCAAGACTGAATAAGGTAGATGTTTCTGAGCTGAGCAAGGTTCCAGTAGTATGTGAATTTCCAGACGTATTCCCCGATGAGCTACCAGGCATGCCACCCGATCGAGAGATAGAGTTCAGCATTGAGCTTGCACCAGGAACCACCCCCATATACAAGAAACCATACAGAATGGCACCGTCCGAGTTGGTTGAACTGAAGAAACAAATAAAGGAATTGCTTGACAAAGGATACATTCGAGCCTGTTCCTCACCATGGGGATCACCAATTTTGTTTGCCAAAAAGAAAGATGGAACACTGCGATTGTGTATTGACTACCGAGCACTCAACATGGTCACGGTCAAGAACAAATACCCGATGCCGAGAATAAATGATTTATTCGATCAACTCGCTAAGGCCAAGGTGTTCTCAAAATTTGACCTAAGGTCAGGATACCATGAGTTAAAAGTACGAACCGAGGATATCCCCAAAACAGCATTCACCTCCAGATATGGACTGTATGAGTTCACAGTAATGCCATTTGGGTTAACGAACGCCCCCGCATATTTTGTTCACCTCATGAACAAGGTATTTATGAAGTTTATGGACAAGTTCGTTGTGGTATTCATCGACGATATTCTGGTATACTCCAAGATGCCAGAAGAACACGCGGAACACCTCAGGATTGTGCTGGGAGAACTCAGGAAACACCAATTATATGCCAAATTCAGCAAGTGCGAATTTTGGCTAAGACAAGTAGGCTTTCTAGGCCACGTACTAACCCAAGACGGTATCGCCGTGGACCCGGAGAAAGTAAAGCCGTACTTGGCTGGAAGTCACCAACCAGTGTAACAGATATACAAAGTTTCTTGGGAATGGCAGGATATTACCGCAAATTTATTGAAGGATTCTCCACCATAGCCAAACCTCTGACCCGGTTACTCAAGAAGGAAAAGAAGTTTGAATGGACAGAGGCCTGCGAGAAAAGTTTCCAAGAGCTAAAGAAGAAGTTAACAACAGCACCAGTATTAGTCGTGCCAGACATACACAAGAATTTTGAAGTATATTGTGACGCGTCCAGGAAGGGACTCGGATGCGTGTTAATGCAAGAAGGCAAGGTTGTCGCATACGCTTCAAGGCAACTTCGCAAGCATGAGGAAAATTATCCCACTCATGACTTAGAAATGGCAGCGGTTATTCATGCACTCAAGGAATGGAGGCATTTCCTACTTGGGAATCGATGTGAAATATATGCGGACCATAAAAGTCTCAAATATATTTTCACACAGCCAGAACTGAATTTAAGGCAACGACGCTGGTTAGAGCTAGTAAAGCATTATGATGTCGGAATCCACTACCATCCTGGAAAAGCGAATGTAGTAGGTGATGCACTTAGTTGGAACCCCAGCGCCGACAACAACAGTCTGCCCGACTTAATACCCGAATTCCAACAGGAATTTGCCAGACTCAACTTGTTGATGGTAGCAGAAGGCACCATAACAAACTTGGAAATACAACCCAACCTTGTGGAAAGAATCAAAGAAGCCCAGCCTGGTCACCCCAGCATTGAAGGCATCAAAAGAAAGGTGAGTATGGGCAAGGCCTCGAAATTCATCATAGGCGAAGAAGGGATACTATGGTACGGAAACAGACTCTACGTGCCAAACATAGAAGACCTCAAATAGCAGATTCTAGCTGAAGCCCACACCGCTCCATATTCGATCCACCCTGGAGGAACGAAGATGTATAAGGATATCCAGGAAAGATTTTGGTGGCACGGAATGAAGAGGGACATAGCCAGTTTCATTGCATGCTGCAACTCTTGCCAACGCATAAAAGCTGAACATCAGAGACCAGCCGGACTACTACAACCAAACAAAATACCTGAGTGGAAATGGGATGAAATAGGGATGGATTTCATTGTCAGACTACCCCGGTCACGACACGGGAATGATGCCATATGGGTTATCACCGACAGGTTAACCAAGGTAGCACATTTTATTCCAGTAAAGACAACCCACACCACTCAGAAGCTTGCCAGGATTTATCTCTCTCGCATAGTTTGTCTGCACGGTGTCCCGAAGACAATAATATCTGACAGAGGAACACAGTTCGTCTCGAGATTCTGGGAACATTTACAACAAGCTCTGGGAACTCAACTAGCCTTCAGTACGGCATACCACCCTCAGAAAGATGGACAGACAGAACGGGTAAACCAGATTTTGGAGGACATGCTGAGAGCATGTGTCCTCACCTATGGAACCAGTTGGGAAGACAGCCTACCATATGCCGAGTTTGCATACAACAACAGTTATCAGGCCAGCCTACAAATGGCTCCATTTGAGGCTTTATATGGACGAAGATGTCGTACCCCGTTAAATTGGTCAAAGACCGGAGACAGCCGTATCTTCGGCCCAGACATGCTCAAGGAAGCCGAGGAAAAGGTCCAGCTAATCAGAGATCAACTCAAGACCGCCCAAAGCCGACAAAAGAGTTATTACGATCAGAAACATCGTGGGGTCAACTTCGAACCCGGTGAATTCGTGTACCTACGAGTGTCACCTATGAGGGGATTGCAACGATTCAAAATAAAAGGAAAGCTAGCGCCAAGATTCATCGGACCATTCTGTATAGTGGCCCGAAAAGGCACGGTCGCATACCAACTAGACTTACCTAAGGAATTATCAGATATCCACAACGTGTTCCACGTATCGCAATTGAGAAAGTGCGTAAGCAACCCAGAGAAACAAGTATCCCATGAGAACATAGACGTGCAGCCAGACCTCACTTATCGGGAACACCCAGTAAAAATATTAGAGGAGTCTGAAAGGAGGACCCGACAGAAAACCGTCAAAATTTTCAAAGTTCAGTGGAGTAATCGCACCGAAAGTGAAGCAATGTGGGAAAGAGAGGATTTTCTTCGAACAGAGCATCCACACTTATTTAAGGATCAGCTGAAATCTCGGGGACGAGATTTTTCCTAAGGGGGTAGGTGTTGTGACACCCAAGTTTTATTTGGATTTTTCAAAAGGTTTTATTTGACTTGAGGGGAGTGATTTAAAAAAAATTCAAGAGAACTCTCCCTCTCATATAATTTCTTTATGGAAAGAGTTTTATTTGGATTCACCCAGGGTCTTCCTTTGGCCTTGGGAGCCCTTGCTCTTCATTTGGGCTTAAGACAAAAGGTTTTTCATTTGAGAAAATAGCCTTTGAAAATCTTTTTGAGAATGCACTATGGCTTTTGGAAAAGTCCTTTGCCACTTTCAACTATTCCTTCTTGCCATGGCATTAGTGAAAATGCTCTCTCCTAACCTTTCCCTCACCTTTGGATCATGATTTGCATCAAATCCAGCAAGTTGAACCTCCCCATGTGATCATTTCCATTCAAATTCTATTCAAATAAATTTCTGTCTTCTCTTATAGCACTTGGAGATTTACAAAGGAAATCCTTTTTCTGTTTTGATTTTTGCCACCAAAACTTTTTCCCCTCATAGTCCTTTGAACCATCAACCTAGAACCATGATGATCCACTAGTCTCCAGTTCAAAATTTTCAAACTACATCTGCTGCAAGTTTGGACCAGATTTGCCAAATCTGGTGAAATTCATTCAAAACCTTCTCCAGAAATTCCAAGTAAATTCATGCAGCCTCTGGGTGCATTGAGTGGTCATCTCACCAAGTTACAGCTCCAAAAAAAATTATGTCATTGCAAAAACCTACTGTCGAACACCTGCAACGCATGGTCACTGTCAAGTTTCAGTAAATTCAGAGTTTCAGTTCAGTGCTTGCTATCGTTTTCTTCAGAGCTGGGCATCGATCTCACCAGTACCCTCGCGTCGCCTTGCTCCTCGTCCCCGCCCTCTTGTTCTTGCACCGCACGAGCGCCTGGCACCTTGCGGGCATCGGCGACGAGCAGCAGAAGGTGCGCCGCCCCGTGAACGACGCCGACGGCGGCTTTACGGATGCCAGCGGGAGACACGGCGCCGACGACTCCACCCAGCGCCGCCCAAGCCATCAGAGCCTGCCGCGTGACCTTCCACTCCCCCGAACACGCTGTCGCTCTCGTCGTGAACCGCAGGGCGCGGAGCGCGCTCTCTGCCGCCGTTGAGCCCGTGCGGACACCTCACCATGGACAGACGCCATTACGCCAGGGCCAGCTCAGTTTAGAAGTGGAACAACTCCAGTAATCTCCACTGATGCTGCCCGACCGCTCAAACCACCTTCCAATCCACTCCACCGCCATAATCACTCGCCGGAGATTCTCCGTTCATGGTCACCCCGTCGATCTGCCTATAAATAGAGGCCCCGAGCTTCAACTCGAGCACCCACCAGCCCTGCACTTCCCCTAGAGCACGCCAGGCCTCTGGGAGGACCTCGAGGAGGTCTCCTCCCCCAACTCCGGCCACCCCGTTCCGCCTCGGCCTCCAGCTTGATTCACTGCGGTGAGGTCATCTCCGACGCCCAAACTCCATCAATCACTTCCTCTAGCTACCAGACACCTGACCCCCTCCTCATTTTGCACTTTGCAACCCTCTCCGGCGAGCTCCACCCTCGCCCGAACCGCCGTCCGCCGGAGCAAGGGCCACCGCCTACACAGTGCACGCCGACGACCACCACCACCAACACCCGACGCGGAATGGCGCCCTGAGCATGGAGGTAACCTCCGATCCCTCTGCCTCGCCGTGGATCGCCGCCGGCGATCGCCGCGGCTCTATGGCGCCAAAAGCGCCGTTCTGTTTTCAAACCCGACGGGTGGGACCGCCCCGTCAGGTTTCTTTTATTTTTCGAATCGTTTTCTGAAAGCGCCATTGGGCAAAATACGCTTTCTCCTTTGAGCTGGCGTAGTTGAGTCTGAAGCGTTTTTTGTTTTTATGAAAAGAACCCTGGGAAGTTTCTATTTCATTACAAATGAGTCCCTGGACAAAAACCTTTATATCTTTTTAACAGAAGCATATTTTTGAGTGATTCTTTTTCTGTTCTCTTCAAAATTTTGTCTAGTTTTTTATCAGATTTTTTTGAAAAATATTTGCAATACTTTTTCTGCACCTCTCGGTATTCACGTTAGCGCGTATGTTTTCTTTATACCGTAGATACCGACGGAGGTGACGGGACCGCAAACTTCACCGAGTTAGACTCCGACTACTCCGAACCAGGCAAGCATGTTTGAACTTTTGATATGATGAGTGTCTTGGCATGTTTTGCATTTAGTTAGTTTCATGGCATGTTGTGGAGCATACCGATGAACTGTATATTATGCATTGTTGAGACTAGTAAGCTCGATGATCCATACCTTGTTGGATATGAGTATGCAAGGCCATGTGTTGGCATGAAGGTGGGTAAGATGGCAGTGTGGTAGCATGCCAGTCTTATGCCATGCAGGTTTACTTCAGTACAAACCCGTATCGGTTGGGCTTGTATCCATTTCCCCTCCCTGTACTATCACATGTTTCCCGAAAGGGATATGGTTTAGTAAGTCGCCAACCGCTTTCTTGGTACACACCAAAAAGGAGAGGCCGGTATGATGGTTCCATGGCCCTGGATTAAAGCCAGTCATCCGGTCAGGGGGCATGGGTGTTTCCGGTTGGGACCGAGAGGGGGGCACCCCTTAGAGCGCGCGTATATAAATTTGATCCCATGCTATTCGAGATTGTGATCTCCCCGTCTCAAAAGTTTTTCTTGGACGATGTCGAGGGTGATTCCTGGCATCGAGAGGTTGGATGGGTGTGTACTGGTTAGCTGTGTTTCCTTCTGAGATACCGTAAACGGAACTAGTCCTTGTGACTACGGAAATCCATTAACTGTGAGAAATTTTGTACAAACTCTGCAGAGTCATATATCCTCAAATCATCTTATCTATATCCAAGTCCCGTGCTAACTGACATGTGCCAGTTTTGGTGATAGATCATCCCGTGGGACCATGAGCACTAAGATCAGTTAAATGCTTGTTCTTGAGGATGGACTAACCCGTTTAATTTCATGAGTTGAATATATTTATTATGACTATTATTTCTTTATCAGTTAAAGCCCTTTATGTGGTGTCGCTCAGACGCCCGACTGTGGCATTTCTTTTAAAGCCCTTTATGTGGTGTCGCTCAGACGCCCGACTGTGGCATTTCTTTTAAAGCCCTTTATGTGGTGTCGCTCAGACGCCCGACTGTGGCATTTCTTTTAAAGCCCTTTATGTGGTGTCGCTCAGACGCCCGACTGTGGAATTTCTTTTAAAGCCCTTTATGTGGTGTCGCTCAGACGCCTGACTGTGGCATTTCTTTTAAAGCCCTTTATGTGGTTTCGCTCAGACGCCCGACTGTGGCATTTCTTTTAAAGCCCTTTATGTGGTGTCGCTCAGACGCCCAACTGTGGCATTTCTTTTAAAGCCCTTTATGTGGTGTCGCTCAGACGCCCGACTGTGGCATTTCTTTTAAAAGCCCTTTGTGTGGTGTCACTCGGACGCCCGACTGTGGCATTTCTTTTAGCCCTTTATGTGGTGTCGCTAAGACGCCCGACTGTGGCATGAATTTTCTTTCTTTTATTAATTTACTCTCGTGGCGTCGCTCTAGACACTCGATTGTTTTCTAATACTTTACTGTTGGGATTCCAGGCGGACTACCGCCGTTTTCCCTTTTTACTTACCATGCCTAATATTACTTTGAATATGCATTGATAATTTAATCGTGACGCACTCATGCATGCATTTGTTATATCTTACGTCCGAACTGTCTTGCGAGTACATTCAAAGTACTCACTGGCTTGTTGATTTGGCCAGATGCTGACGAAGGTGATCTCATGGATGAAGAGTTCGATAGCGCATCTGACGCCTAGAGGAGTCCCAGTCAGTCTCATGCGACCCTGGCTTGGTCATTGTTTTATACCCGCTTCCGCAACCCAAATAAATTCATTGAGCCTCACCTCGACGCTCGATGGGATGATAGTTTGAGAGTCACGTATCCACTCCCCACTGTGTTACTCCACCACTACCATGTTTGCGAGTCAGTAGTATGCCACCACCTTTATGTATAATTTTTGGCACGCTTGCAATAAATTTTTGAGCATTATCAGCTCAACCCTGTATTATATTTGATGCTACTAGCTTATTGTATCAAAAGTTTGTCTACCAGTGAGGAGGTTTCTATCTCAAACTGGATTCTAAAGATTGGTTTCTCAATAAATATTTTTATTGGAAAACCGGTCGTGACACCCTCCAAACATAGGGCGGCCTTGGGACTTCTTGCAATGCATGATCCTCCTGTTAAGTCAGCCATTAAGTCTAGATCCACTATTCGGACGCGTTTTTCTTTTGCTACGTTTCAAAATTATGATGTGTGCAAAGGGTATAGATATCATGCGTCTGCTGATTGCATTGCGGCCATGGAAAGTGTTGGTTATGAACTTTCTGCTAGGGAGCGCGTGGTTATTCATCCACCACCGCCAGAACATTTAAATTGGACCTTGGCCTCACCGTCGATCACTTTTGGCACGGTGAGTTCGTCGGTGATCCAACAGCGCTCATCGTTGGAGGATACTGTTCCGGATATTGCGCCGGCTGGTTCGGGCGGGAATTCAGGAGCTTCAAATCAGCCCCATCCTTGCCTGGCCCATCTGTGCCTAGTTCTTCTCAAGCTGAAGCCTCTTTCGAGCAAAGGATTAATGATATGGTGGATAAAATTGTCACGTGTCAGATTTGCTTCAAACAAGGCCATTTCTCTTCTTCGTGCACGTCAACTTAAAAGTGCCTGGGTTGTTCTCGGGTCGGTCATACGAGGCATGATTGCGCCCGTTTTGCGCAGCGTCTTGGGTTAGTCTGGAGGCCCAAACCCGTTGTCGTTCCAGTTTCCGAGGTTCAAGCTACAGAAGCCAGGAATATCTCTCTGACAGAATATCTACCAAACTTGGACTCCTCTGCTTTCATTGCACCATCCACTACGCCCAATTCCATCCATCTTGGCCCCTTGAGTCCTCCGGGCTCACCGCCAGCGCCACCACCTCCGCCCCTTGAGCCGCCATCACCGCCGTTTGCCATGGCTAACTTCCCTCTTGATCCAATGCAGTACGTACCAGCTGGCCATCATATCATTGATGCTGGAGATGCGCGCTGGCCGCGTACGTTTGTTACGCCGCACGTTCCGATCGTGCGTCGCCATGAGGATTACATGCTGGCAGAGGTGATGCCAATACCAGAGGCTAACGAGATTGGAGCTGCTCGTGAGGAAGTTGTAGACTGGCTGGAGGCTCATGGATATCAGGTTTGCTCTGTCCAGCCTTGGATTAATGCGGTTGGTCTTTTTAGAGTTAGAGATCCAGCAGTGCGTTTCTCGCTTCTTCAACTACCCCCCCCCCCAGCCTTTGGGCATCGATCGTTTTGTTCGTTTTATGAAGCATGATGAGGGTAAGGGGTTTTGTGGAGCTCATGGTTTTCGTCAAGGGTTAATTATGCTGCTGGGTATCCCTTTGGATCTGCGCAACACGGACAATATTAGAGCTGCAGTCAATACCTTTGGCAAGTTTCATCATTGGAACAGTCAGGATCCTTATTTGGTCAGAACACTAGTGTTCGCACCCTTTCCTGAAGATGCACTTGTTCCGCGGGATGTGGTTTTCAATGACTATGCTGCGTGGGGTGGGCCTAGAGTGTCATGGACTGCGCCAATTTACATACTTGGTGCCAACTTTGCTGAGCAAATGCCCCATGATGAAGATTGGATGCCCATAAATGGAAACCCGCACCCTCTGCTTGGTGTGCCTTTTCTAGAGCTTCCTCCTTTCATCTTGCCCCTATACCCAGCTATGTGCTGGAATGATATACCTTCCCCTCCTTCGGAGCAGCCAGACATGGCAGATAACAACTGGGGCAATGCTGTTTGGGGAGAAGACGAAGAGATTGTTCAAGAGAATGTGCAAGTTGAGCAACAGTGCATGGTCTTAGATCTTTCTGATGATTTCTCTGGTTCAGTTGAGCAGAACATTCAGCCAAATTTTGTTTTGGTCTTTGATGTTGAACACAGTGCTGAGCAGCCTGTTGTGGAGATGCAACCTGTGGTGGAGGAGCAACCTATGGTCGAGGAACCTGTCTACAACCCTGAAGATTGGGCCATAGTGGTCTACACACCTCCTTGTTCCTGTCCAGAACACTACTGAAGTTGATGTTGTTCCTTTTGCTTCCACCTTTGATGTGCCCAAAGTGATCTTTGGGCCTGAGATGCCTCCAGATTTGGCTTTCAGAAGGAATTTTGAATCTTTCTTGCAATCCGATGCTAGTTTTCAGCTGTACAGGTCCATTGACATGCTGCCTATTCAGTCTAATGTCCTCTCCAAGAGGAGTTGGGACTTGGCTTTTGATGTGCCAAGATTGGCCTATCAGGCACCTGAACAGGAGCATAGGCCTATGGCAAGGGCTCTTTTTCTATCTAACGAAGGCTCCCCTGACAAAGAGCTATCTGATCATCCTACATTGCCTGATGCACCACCAACTCAAGAACAGAGGAAGAGCAGAAGGCCAAGGAAGACCTTGGCGCCCACTCCAATTGTGGAAACATCTGTTAGGAGGTGTACCAGAGGATCACTGCAAAGGGATGGTTTCAAGCCAATTTTCCAGGAGTTGCCCATGCAGTCCAAGAGGAGGAAGCCCAAGTCCAAGCCGTTTGTATCTCTGTCAGATAATCTGCAGGATGATCAACATGAAGATATCCCACCTCCAACTCCAATTAGCAAGCTGCAGCAGATTGGGAATGAGCTTGGCATAGCAGATAATCTTCTTACTGTGGAGAAGCTTATGGCTGATCCCTCTGCTACTCCTAATAATGGTGAAACTGTGTAATGGTCTCTTAGTGAGTGGGGGGTGGCAGTTGCTTTATTTTGGCCTTCATATGTCAGGGTTGTGTTCTTTTGTTGAGCCCTGTAATGGTTTGCTTGTGCTATGTTGGACCTCTGTTACTTTTATCTTTGCTGGCATTATGTGCCATCAAACTTTTCTGTCTACTCATATATGTTTTAATGAGTAATGCATGTAAGAACTGGAGTGTGTTATGCTGGAATGTTAGAGGTTTGAACTCAGATGCAAGACAAAGAGCTGTCAGGCAGAAATTGGATGAAAGTAACTGTGTTATCGCTTGCTTTCAAGAAACAAAGTGTGCTTCTTTTGATTTTAGATTGGTTAGATCCTTTTGCCCTAAGAGATTTGATAGTTTTGCATTCTCCCCTTCTGTTGGAGCTTCTGGGGGAATTTTGGTTGTTTGGAACTCCTCTACTTTCTGTGGTACTGTGATTGAGATACAGCCTTTTGTAGTCATAGTTCAGTTCACTTCCAGACAGAATTATGAGAAATGGTCCTTAGTATCTGTGTATGGTCCCTGCCAAGGGGAAGCCAGGGATAATTTTGTCAGTTGGCTATATAATTTGCAAATACCTTTGGGGGAAAATTGGCTCCTGGTAGGTGACTTCAATTTCATAAGATCACTTGATAACAGGAATCTGCCTAGGGGGGATCTGAATGATATTTTTATTTTCAATGAAATCATTGCTCATTTAGGGAAGATCTTACACATGGCCTAATATGCAAGATAACCCTTTATTAGAGCAGCTGGTCTGGTTCTTCACATCTGTTGTTTGGACCACTTCATATCCTATGATTGAAGTCTTGCCCATGGCCAGAACTGCCTCTGATCATGTGCCATGTGTGGTCACAATTAAAACCTCTATCCCTAAATCTAAAATATTTCGTTTTGAAAATTATTGGGTGGAGCTTGAGGGGTTTATGGAATGTGTGCAGAATTCATGGCAGAAACCTTCTAATAAACTGCATATCACTGCCAGGATAGCTGATAAATTTAAGTGTCTGAGAGGTGCTCTGAAAAAATGGCAAATGAATATTTCTAAGCTGAAAGTTTTGATTTCCAAATGCAATGAGGTAATTCTTTGTCTTGATGGTATTGAGAAGTTAAGGCCCTTATTTAGACCTGAATTCAACTTCAGAAAAGTGGTGAAACTGCATGTGGAAAACCTCTTACATCTTCAGTTTCTTTATTGGAAAAAAGGTGTACAGTTAGATATATTAAACTGGCGGGAGAGAACACAAAATTCTTTCATGCAATGGCCAACTGAGAGGCATAGAAGAAACTCTATTGCTTCTTTGAAAGACATGGATGGGTCAGTGGTCTCTCAACATTCTCAGATGGAGGCAATCATCTGGAACTGTTTCAAGAACAGAATGGGAGTTTCTTCTGGTATAGTCATGGGTTTTGACCTTAGTACCTTGCTGACACCTGTTGATGGGTTGGACTTTCTTACTGAGCCTTTCACAAAGGAGGAAATGGATGACACAATCAAGCATATGCCCATTGACAAAACTCCTAGACCTGATGGTTTTAATGGATTGTTCTTTAAAAAGTGTTGGCACATCATCTGTCGGGATTTCTATGAGTTGGTTGAGTCTTTTTCATTCTGGAAATGCTAATCTAGAGAACATTAATGGCTCCTACATTACTTTGATCCCTAAGAAGTTGACTCTTGAAGAAGTTGGAGATTACAGGCCAATTCCTTTGACAGGGATGGGGCTTAAGTTTTTATCCAAAATGGCTGCTAATAGGTTCCATAAGATCATTATGGCATGTATACATAAAAATCATTATGGTTTTATTAAGAGCAGGACTATTCAGGATTGTATTGGTTGGTCTCTGGAGTATTTGCATCAGTGTCATCAAACCAAGAGGCCTGTCATAATTCTAAAATTGGACTTTGAAAAGGCTTTTGACTCAATTGAGCATGAAGCTATTTTGCAGATCCTCAAGTTCAAAGGTTTCAATCAGAAATGGATCTCCTGGGTCAGGCAGTTGCTCTCCACTGGGACATCATCTGTTTTACTAAATGGGGTACCGGGTAGGCAGTTTCTTTGTAAGAAAGGGGTGAGGCAAGGGGATTGTCTCTCACCTTTACTTTTTGTTATTGCTGCTGAACTGTTACAGTCAGTGGTTAATGATATGTTCAGGAGGGGAATTCTACAGCTGCCTATACCATGCCATGATCAAGATTGCCCAATTGTGCAATATGCTAATGATACTTTAATCATCTTACCTGCAAACAAAATTCAGCTTCTGGCACTGAAATACATGTTACAGGTGTCCTCCACATCAACTGGTCTACTGGTTAACTATCACAAATCTTCCATGGTGCCCATTAATGTTGATAACGACTCTATCAAAGATTTGGGTGCTGCTTTTGGATGTCAAGTGGGTAAAATGCCCTTAACTTATTTGGGCTTGCCTATTGGTACTACCAGGCCCAAGATGGTGGATTTCATGCCACTTGTGGACTGTATGGAAAGGAGGATGATAGCCAACTCTTCATTTTTGAATCAAGGGGAAAGGCTTCAATTTCTCAATTCTTCTCTGTCTTCCTTGCCCATCTTCTATCTGGGTAGTTTGCTTGCCCCTTCAGGAATTCTAAAGCAATTGGAGAGGATTCAGAGGCAGTGCTTATGGAGAAAGCATAGAGATGAGCCTGCACCATCTTTGGCAGCTTCGGACCTCATTTGTAGGCCTAAAAATAAAGGAGGGCTGGGGATTTTGAATTTGGGTGTACAGAACATGGCTCTGTTGTTAAAACATCTGCACAAGTTTTTAAATAGAGTGGACCTACCATGGGTTTCTCTTATTTGGGACACCTACTATCACTCCTCTGTTCCTCGGGAGACTGACATCTGTGGTTCCTTTTGGTGGAGGGATATCTGCAAGTTGATGGATCATTACAGAAATACTACTTGGATTCAAGTATACTCTGGGAACTCTGCTCTGTTTTGGTCTGATAAGTGGAAGATTGGGGATTCAGTTGCACCTTTGCAATCAAGGTTCTCTAGGCTCTTTTCTTATGTGAAAGATCCATGGGTCACAGTTTATGAGGTCTTCCAGTCGCAGGATATGATTAACATTTTCCATCTACCTCTATCTACTCAGGCACAACAGGAATTCTTGACTGTACAAGATCGTATGGCTTCCTGTAGCAGAGAAGTGGAGCAAAAGGACACTTGGTTCTAGCAGGGGAAATGCAATGCATTCAAGCCAAAGCTATTTAACTCATTCATGCATTCTAACATGTCCTTCAATCCACTCCGTCTTTGGATTTGGAAATCTTCATGCATGATGAAAATTAAAGTATTTGCCTGGATGTTAATCATGGGCAGACTTAATACTAACGACATGGTGGAAAGAAGACACTGGCATCTTGATGATGGGGTTAACTGTCTTCTTTGTCCTTTGAGAACTAGGGAAACCAGAAATCACCTGTTCTTTGAATGTTACTTCAGTGTTAGAATATGGAGCTATCTGCAAATTACATGGACACAAGGGGATGACATGTCTGCAATTGTTATGCAGTCCAAGTAGGATTTTGCTCAGCCTTTCTTTACTGAAGTTGTTTTTGTTGCTTGCTGAAACATCTGGATAATAAGGAATGCAGAAGTCTTCAGGCATGAGAGGCAAAGTTTTAATAAATGGAGAAGTGCCTCCATTCATGATATTACACTCATGCAGCATAGAGTGAAGGCTAGTTACAAGGAGGACCTACTCAAATGGATTTCTTTCTTACCCCCTTGACCTTTCTTATTTTGTATTAGTAGATTAGTTCTTTTCCCTTTTTCTCTTTATGTTCTGATTACCCCTTGTAATCCTTGTACATGGTTTCCGTTACTTTGAATAAAGTCAAATGCTGTGGGGGATCCCCTACAGTTCCCAGTCAAAAAAATACATGGAAAGATTAAAGCCTCGCGGGACACATAAAGAGACCTACCCACCACCATTGTGCTTGCGAACCTAACAAGAGATGTTGATGCCAGCTACACCGCGCTTTCTTTCCGACCGACCTAACGTTCCGAGGAGAAGAAGGAATGGTTGTCTGCATGCGCTGGACGCCTATAAAAAAGTAAATGAAACCATGGATGGGGAGAAAGAAATCCCTACTTACTTGACAGGTTTCCGGGTTTTAGAAAAATAGAAAGGATTTCACAAATAGGATAAATGTCCAGTGAGGACATCTCCTTGCTTGCTTTTTCATTGACTGATTCTAGTGGCTGGCCCAGTGAGAGAATTACCATTGTCTGTCATTAGACTTTATCTTTCCAGGGTGAACTCCTTTGTTGTTGAAAATCGGCTGGCTGGATTGACCTTTGGGATTGAGTCACTCGTACATTGAATCAGAGTATTTCGTATAACTCTTACTTAACAGACTTAGTGGATTGATTGATTGTTTCTTAGTTAGGATTTTCTATTCCTCCTAGCTTGCGAAATTCCCCTCTGCACTTGCAGCTTTAATAAGAAGTAGTAGATGGGAGTAAGGGCTCAGCTGGTGAGTAGTAGGAGTAAGGGCCCGTGTCGAGGGGAATCGGCTTCCTCGAACACCTATGGGGATCGAGCCCCTTACTGGTTCGGCGGGGGGCGGAGGTTGCACAAAGAGCAGATCGAGGCGGTGCACACAGGGGGATTTTACCCAGCTTCGGGCCGCAAAGATGCGTAAAACCCTACTGCTGCTTGGTGGATTGCATTGTGTTCTTGCTCGGGAGCGCGCGGTGCTACAGTACACGCGGGCCGCAGGCGAGGTCGAGCGTAAAGATTGGTCTCCCCCCTGTACATGCGCATGGGGCCTCCTTTTATATGCTCAAGGGGTTACCCACAGGTGGCAGCGTAGGTGAGGGCAAAAATGGTAGAATGCTGTAGTGGGTACAGCTGCCTGCACAGTGGCTGTACAGTGCTATCATACCTAACTCTGGCGGCGGGGGACAAGGCCATTAAATGCCCGTCTGCGTCGCCCAGACGGAGCAGCGGAGTGGACCGTCAGGAGCGCCACCGTTTGCCACGATGGCTACTCTGTCAGCTTCGCTTCGCCACCGCGTGCCCCTCGCTGCTCAGCCTCCCGCCACGTGCGCCTGGGATGCCCCCCAGAGTGACACGTTGGTGGGTGAGCTGGAGCGCAGGCACGAGGTGGTAACTTGCCGCGGCAAGAGCCTTGCCGCGGTGGATGTCTTGTCGCGCCCGGGAGCTTGTTGCTCACCGGGCCTTGCCGGGGCGCGGGGCGCGCCGTGGCAGGGTCCTTGTCGTGCCGTGGATGGCCTTCCCGGCAAGCTCCTCTTGCCGGGGTCTTGTGCTTCAAGCGGCAGTCCCGGCAAACTCCTCTTGCCAGGGCCTTGTTCTCTTCGGGTGGCCTTCCCGGCAAGCTCCTCTTGCCAGGTCCTTGGCTCAAATACTTTGTTCTTGAATGGCCCAAGAGGGGACCATTGAGGGTCTTGGCGATCGCCTGGCAGGCCTTGCCGCGGGGTGCTACGACTGCCCGTGCACAAGTTCCGGGTTCTAAGGTACCCCTACTTTAGTACACCGATAGGAGCCCCCGAGCCTGGGCCATACATGGTGCCGAGCGCTGTTGGGCCAGGCCCAAAACAGTGCACGGGCACGCGCGGCCTAGGTCACGGTACATCTTTTTCTGTGCCCACCCCGAACGGCATGCGTCGAATGCGACATCGTGGGGGAGAGGCGTGCGTGACGTGGGTAGCATGCGCGGGGCCGAGCCCTGCAGGCATGCGTCATGTCGCAATAAATAGGGACGGCTCGTGCCATCTTCATAAGTAGAGGGAGGTGTGGAGGCGTGGCTCCTTCGCTGGATGGGGCCGAGGCACGGTTTCCGAGGCGCCCGTTCCCCACGATCACGGGGTGGGGGAGAGGCCGCCTCACCCGTCGCCTCAGCCCTGCACGTCAGCCACGCGGCCTCCATGCACCTGGAGTTGCGGACGGTGGAGGCGGGAAACCGGGCCGTCGCAGGTCGAGGCAGCAGGCCGGTCCCGGTCGCCTGGCCTCCCTGCGCCCTGATTGGTTGAGCGGAGCGGTCGAGTCCCCACCCTGCTCCTTTATAAGGAGCAAGAGGGGGGCTATGGGAACCCACACTCCTCCATCTCTTCTTCCTCTGACCCCCTCTCTCCATTAGCCATGGAGGAAGGGAATCCGGGTCCTTCATCGGTGGCGGCGAGGGTTGCCGCCAGGCAGCGCGCCCCTCCTCCCCTTGCACCCGCGGCGGCGGAGCCAGCCGCAAGGGGAAGGGGGAGGGGGCGAGGTCGTGGACGAGGCCGCGGTGCTCAGGGAAGAGGCGGGCGGGGCGACGCGCCGACCTCGCCTCCGCCAGCGTCCCTTCTTCCCACGGCGGTCCATCTCGGGGACGATCCTTGCGAGTTCTTCGTCAGGCTGCGCCGGGCGCCTCGCCGCCGCCTCCGCCTTCCGGCTCCTTTCGCGAGGGTGATGGAGATGGAGCAACCCGAAACGCTAAGGTTGCGCATGAAGGGCTGTGGGATCAGTGGCACGCGGGTCCACGTCGAGTTCCCAGCCCCCGGCGTGGTGTATCTTGGCCGAGGGTGGAAGATATTCGCCCGTATCCACAGCTTGACGGAGGGGTTCACCCTCCATTTCAAGTTGATGGAGGGCGATATCCTCTCCGTCAAGGCCTTCGGGGACTTCGGGACCCGGGCCAGGTGCTGCGTGGATAGCTCCTCCGACAGCAAAAGCTCCTCCTCGAGCGAGAGCGATGAGGAGGGGAGCGACAGCGACGACGAGGGCAGTGGTCGTCGGGATGACGGGTCCGACTAGGCGCCGGTCGCAGCTCCGTGTGGCACCGGCGACCCCATCATCCGGGTCGCCGGCTCCTTGAGCTTCTCGGGGTCGTCTTCCCGGGCGGCTGGAGTGGCGAGGCTGCGGAAGAGGAGGAGGACTGGCGGCAAGGCCGTCAACTCGGAGTACGAGGGCTAGGTGCCCCCGACAGCATGTTGACGTCCCGCTGCCTCATCTTCGAGCTCCATCTCCGGCGCCACTGCCACCATCCAGCCTCCGCAGCCCTCGGGGCGTTCTCTTGGTGTCTTCTGCCACCCGTAGCTCGCCTAGGCGCCCCTTTTTCCCTTTTCGCCTCCTTGTCCTACCTCCTGAGGAGAGAGACAAGAAAGGGATTACGGGCACCTCATCTTTTTTCAATCTGTAAGCCTTCGGGCCTTAGTTGCATTTAAAGCTTGTAATCCCATCTTTTCATGTTTTTCATTCTCTCTGAACTGTACCTGAGCGGAATGTTTTTGATGATAAGGGGGAGTTTGCCGGGCCATTTGTCTCGTGGGTGGAACCCACGCCAAGGAGCGAACCCTTTGTATCGTTAGGATAGACATTTCTTCGCCCGGCAACAGGCCCTGTCGTCTTCTCGCGCCGCTCGGCCCTCCTCACGCCTTTGGCGGAGGCGGGGAGAAGGCGGGATCCGGCCCCCCGCTTCGCCCCTTTGCCGCCGCGACTACTACCAAGACGGGCCCCAGGAACGCGCTCAGGGGCCTGTCGTTGAGGGAGCACGACAGCTTTTAGGGGGAAAAAGGGTTTTCGTATTCCACAGTTCATGAGAGAATGCATGACAAGGGATGTGAAAACTTATCTGGGATTGCAGCCCCCTGCAGCTTTGGCTTGCCGCGGACGAATCTTCGTACTTGCAGCCCCCGGTAATACTGGCTTGCCGGGGACCAGATGCTGGCCCGCCCTTCCTCTTTTCTTCGCCTTTAAGTGGTCTGGCCAGGATGTACAAACCCCTGCGAACCAAAGGGATCGAAAGAACAGGAAAAAGGACGCAGACTCGACCTCTAAGCTAGGGGTTAGCAGCTGTTAGGCACTATCAACCCTAACCAAGGACGAGACTCGACTCAACATGCATGCTAAAACTTAGGGCGCCAGCGCTTCATTTCTGCTGCTCAGGGTTTGCGCCTGGCTTTGTACAAAGGATTACATGCAACTGCGGCAAGACTTGTACAAAAGGTTGGTTGCCGGACGGGCCCCAACAACCGCGCCTTACGGGTAAAACTTACGAAGATGCTCAATATTCCAGGAGTTGCTCACCGGAGTGCCATCTTCGGTCTCGAGGCGGACAGCGCCAGGCCTCATGACTCGTCTCACCCGGTAAGGGCCTTCCCACTTCGGCGTCAACTTGTTATGATTCTTGGCGGACGGGGCGCGCCGAAGAACAAGGTCGCCTTCCTCGAAGCTTCTGGCTTTAACTTTGTGGCTATGATAGCAGCGCAAAGCTTGCTGGTAGCGAGAGGATCGCACAGCAGCCTGAAGACGATCTTCCTCAAGGAGCAGCGCGTCATCTTCGCGCAGCCGCTCTTGCTCAAGCTCATCATCAGCGAGCACTCGAGGTGACCCGTATACGACTTCCGTGGGGGTAACTGCTTCTGCTCCATTGACTAGAGCGAATGGTGTCTGGCCAGTGGCTCGATTTGGCGTCGTTCTGATCGACCAAAGAGCCACCAGCAGCTCCTCGATCCAGTTTCTTCCGCACTTGTGCAGCCTGTCGAAAGTTCTGGTCTTGAGCCCGCGCAGTACTTCGGCGTTGGCCCTTTCAGCTTGACCGTTGCTCCTGGGATGAGCAACAGAAGCGAAGCAGACCTTGGCGCCGAGATCTTGGACGTATTGCATGAAGGCGCGGCTCGTGAATTGCGTACCGTTGTCGGTGATGATCCTGTTGGGGATCCCGAAGCGGCAGACAATCGACCTGAAGAACTTGATGGCTGACTGTGTTGTCTCCTTCCTCACTGGTTCCACTTCCGGCCACTTTGTGAACTTGTCGATTGCGACGTACAAGTACTCAAAGCTCCCGACAGCTCAGGGGAAAGGGCCGAGGATATCGAGCCCCCAGACCGAAAATGGCCAGGATAAAGCGATCGTCTGGAGAGCTTGAGCTGGCTGGTGTATCTGCTTGGAATGGAACTGGCACGCTTCACACTTGGTTACTTGTGCAGTTGCATCCTGGAGGGCTGTCGGCCAGAAGAAGCCTTGCCGGAACGCTTTACCGGCAAGTGCTCTTGCGACAATGTGGTGACCACATATGCCTCCATGTATCTCTGCCAACAGCTGCTGTCCGTCTTCCTGGGGAATACACTTCAATTTCACACCATTGCGCCCTCTTCTGTATAGTGTGTTGTCGACGAACTGCTACATACTCGAGCGCCGGGCTACTCTTTTCGCTTCTTCTTGTTCTTCGGGAAGTTCTCCGTACTGGAGGAAATGGACAGTCTGCCGCGCCCATGCTGGAGCCTGCGGCTCGACAACAAGGACCGAAGGCACTTCTGCCGCTGCGGGAACGTCTGCTTCTACGGCGAGGATCTGGGGCTCGGCCGGAGCTTGACGTTCCCCGGCAAGCTTGCCGGAACAAAGCTTGTCGGGAGCGCCTGCTTCTACGGAGTAAACCCTGGGGTTTTCCGGAGCAGACGGTTCCTCAGCGCTCTTGGCGTCGATCCTGGGGACCTTCTTGGCTGCGGCTCCGGGGAGCTCTGCTGGAAGATAGTCGCTGGAGACCAACTTCCTCTTCTTGCTCTGTCTGGTTGATGGCGTTACGGATGGTTGAGTCAGCTTGAGCACAAAGGTCCCTGGTTCCACAGGTAACTTAAATGATGCGCACTTTGACAGGCCGTCAGCGATGTCATTCTCAGCTCTTGGAATGTGTTCCATCTGGAGGCCGTCAAAGTGCTCTTCCAGCTTCCTCACTTCATCAACGTACGCTTCCATCAACGGACTCTGGTAATCCTTGTTCACTTGGCGGACGACGAGCTGTGAGTCACCCCTGGCAATGAGCTTCTTGATCCCAAGTTCTGTCGCGATCCTGAGACCGGCAAGCAAACCTTCATACTCTGCAGTATTGTTGGTTGCTTGTTCCTTGGGGAAGTGCATCTGGACTACGTACTTGAGGTGCTCTCCGGTGGGCGCGACAAGTAACGCGCTGGCGCCGGCGCCTTGCAGCGAGAAGGCACCATCAAAGTACATCAGCCACTCTTTGTCTGCTTCTTTGGCGGGGATGCTCGTCTCTGGGATATCTTCGTCCGGTGTTGGTGTCCACTCCGCTATGAACTCCGCCAAAGCTCTGCTTTGGATAGTCGAGGTGCTCTCGAACTGGAGACCGAAGCTCGACAGTTCTAGTGCCCACTCGACAATCCTGCCTGTTGCTTCTGATTTTGCAGTATCCTCTTCAGCGGAAAGCGGGTGACAACTGTAATCTCGTGTGCTTGGAAGTAATGGCGCAGCTTTCTCGAGGCCATGAGGAGGCCGAAAAGCAATTTCTGCACACCAGAGTACCTTGACCTGGCCCCCTGCAAGAGGGAGCTGACAAAGTACACTGCGCGCTGCACCATTTTCTTCTTCCGCACCTCCACTTGCTCCTGCGCAGATTCATCCTCGTCGGGGCCAGAGCTTGTCGGGGAAGCCCCCTGCTTGTCGCTGGACGTGCTTGCCACGGTCGCTGGCTCATCATCGGCCTCCCACTCCGCTACTAACGCAGCACTAACCACTTGATTAGTTGCCGCTAGGTACAGCAGCAGCTTCTCTTGTGGTTTAGGCGCGACAAGTATCGGAGCGGAGGACAGGTATTTCTTCAGGTCCTGCAGCGCAGCCTCCGCTTCCGGAGTCCATTCTACTGGACCCGCCTTTTTCAAAATTTTGAAAAATGGCAGGGCGCGCTCTGCAGACCTAGAGATAAACCTGCTGAGAGCCGCGACGCAGCCGGCAAGCCTTCGCACGTCCTTGACATGGGTTGGTGCCTCAATCTGCTCGATGGCCTTGATCTTGTCTGGGTTGGCTTCTATCCCTCGCTGAGACACGAAGAACCCGAGAAGCTTGTCGGAAGGAACTCCGAACACGCACAACTCGGGGTTGAGCTTGAGGCTGATCCTGCGCAGATTCGCAAAGGTCTCTTCTAAGTCTTGAATCAGGGTTGCCCTGTCTCTGCTCTTGACCACTATATCATCCATGTAGGCCTCCACATTCCTGTGGATTTGTGGCTCAAAAGCGGTGTGGACAACCCTTGCAAATGTCGAACCGGCGTTCTTCAGTCCGAAAGGCATCCGTACGAAACAGTACATGCCACATGGAGTGATGAACGCGGTCTTCTCTTCATCTTCTTCAGCCATGAAGATCTGATGATATCCAGAGTAGGCGTCAAGAAATGAAAGCAGGTCACATCCGGCCGTGGAGTCAACAATCTGGTCAATGCGCGGCAAGGGAAAGGGATCTTTGGGACAAGCTTTGTTAACATCAGTGAAGTCGATGCAAAGCCTACATTTCCCATTTGCTTTGCGCACGACAACAGGATTGGCCAACTACGTCGGATGGAGCACACCTCTGACGAGGCCTGCCGCTTCCAATTTCTTGATCTCTTCTGCGATGAACTCTTGGCGCTCCACTGCTTGCTTCCTGACTCTCTGCTTGACGGGCCGTGCGTGAGGACAGACTGCGAGGTGGTGCTCAATCACTTTCCTGGGAACGCCGGGGATGTCATATGGCTGCCAGGCAAACACATCGACATTCGCCCGCAGGAAAGGAACGAGCGCGCTTTCCTATTTGGGGTCGAGCGTGGCACTGATGGTGAAGGTACCACCAGTGCCATCCTCCTTGGCGGGCACCTTCTTGGTCGTTGGCGGAGCCGCCATTGTCTTCTTACTCTTGCTGGTGGAGCTCGATGGCGCGTCCTCGACGGTAGCGCAGCACTCCGGAGAGGTGCGCTTGCCGGAGTGGGCGCCAGAGCACTTGCCGGGCTTGGTCCTCTTCTTTCCTCCGGGAGCTTCAGCGGCAAGCGGCTTGTGATCCGCTACGGCTGCTGCTTCCCGGTAGATCTTGTCGGCACAGATAAGGGCATCCTTCTTGTCGCCGGGGACAGAGATGATCTTATCGGGCCTGGCATCTTAAGCATGTTGTAGGCGTAGTGAGAGGCCGCCATGAACTTGGCGAGCGCTGGACGGCCGAGAATTCCATTGTATGGCAATGGAAAATCGGCGACGTCAAAGGTGATCCTCTCTGTCCTGAAGTTCAGCTCGCTGCCAAATGTTACTGGCAACGTCATTTTCCCCTTCGGTTTGCTCCTTCCCGGGTTGATTCCTTGGAACGTGCCGGTTTCTTCGAGCTCTCTGTCGGGGACTTGGAGTTTTCGGAGCACAGTGGAGGAGATCAGGTTCAAGCCGGCCCCGCCGTCAACCAGTATCTTGGTGACCTTGAGGTTGCGGATTGTTGGCGATACCAACATCGGCAAGCACCCGATCGCAGTAGTGCGATCAGGGTGGTCCTCAATATCAAAGATGATAGGCGTGCTGGACCATTTCAGAGGCTTGCGCGACTCGACGGGTGGCTCCGCTGCATTGACTTCCCGCGCCCACTGCTTGAGCTGGCGGTGAGAAGTATGCAGGGTGGCGCCGCCGTCTACGCACAAGACCTATGTGGCTTTCTGAAACTCCTGCTCACTGGTCTCGACGTCATCCATGTCTTCGTCTTTGTCGTTGTCTTCGTTCTTGTCGCGGCCGCGGGGAGGTCACTCCGCTTGCCGCTGCTTGTCCTTGTCGCGGCGTCCTCCCTGGCCGGGGCGCTCGGTGCCTGATCCTCCGCCACCTCCTCGGGCTCTCTCCTTGTCGCGCCGCTTGTACTCGGCCTTTTGCAGCTCGACGAGCCGCTCGACCTTCTTGCAGCTTTGGAGGTCATGGCCCTTGGTGCGGTGGATCTTGCAGTATTGTTTGCTGGTGCCGTCCCGTTTGTCGGCGGCCGCCAAGGCCTGGCAGTGGACACATCCGGCAATCTCCTTGCCAGAGCTGCCAGCCTGGGCCTTCTTGGCGGCGCCTTCATCGCCGGACTGCTCAACAACCAGTACCTCTTGGCTCTTCTTCTTCCTATTGCTCCGCCGCCGGCCCTTCTTCGCCAGGGCGATATCCTCACTGTCAGATCCTCCCGCTCCAGCGCTCTCTCCGGGGAGTTTCCTCCCTTCCTCAGCATGGGCACACTTGTCGGCCAGGGCGTATAGCTCGCTGACGTCCTTGATCTTGCACATCGCCATCTCCTCCCGCATCCTGCGGTTACGCACGTTCTGATGGAACGCGCTGATGACCGCGGCGGGGTGGACGTCTGGGATGTTGTAGTGTACACGGCTGAATCTCTGGATGAACTTGCGCAGAGGTTATCCCTCCTTCTGGACGAGCAGGTGAAGGTCGCTCGCTTGGCCATGGGGTTTGTGGCCGCCCGTGAAGGCGCCAACAAACTGATGGCACAAGTCTATCCAGGAGGTTATGGAGTTGTCCGGCAAGTGCATGAGCCAGGATCTGACGTTGGACTTGAGCACCAGCGGGAAGTAGTTGGCAAGGATCTTGTCGTCTCGCCCCCCGGAAGCCTGCACCGCAATGGTGTAGATGCTGAGGAACTCCGACGGATGCGACTTGCCGTCGTACTTCTCTGGCACGTCTGGCTTGAAATTCTTTGTGCTGGGCCACTGGACTTGCCGCAGCTCACGGGTGAACGTAGGGCAGCCCACCGCGTACGGCAGGTCGCCTGGTTCCCCTGGTGCATGCATGTCGACAGAGGGCCCAGCGCGGTGGTCTGATTGACGCCGCGCTTCTCTCCGACGCTCGATGCGAGTATGAGCGTCGTCTTGCTCTCACTCGTGAAGAACTTGGCGTTGATCGCAACGAGTTCGCGGATTTGACGACGCGGTGGAGTCGTTGTCGTGGTGATTCCGGCGAGTCGGCGATCTTGGCCTCCGGGGCGGGGAGTGGACGGTGGTCGCACCCCAGCCGGTCCTGGCGCCATCGGTCCTCGCCTGGTCGTCCCGCCGCGGCTGCGACGCGCCGTGCTGCCGCGGGGTGTCGCCGTTAGCAAAACCGACGAGGCTCTGTATCGTGGCCCTCCAGTCGTCGAGCTTGTCCGCCGTTGGAGGGTAGTCTAGGAGCAGTTGGGCTCGCGCCAGAGCTTCTACTGGAGTGGCGGGCAGCGGCGGCGAACGACGCGTGGAGCGGGATGTGCTCGAACTTCTAACTACGTTAGAAGGAGCAACACCCGGGCCAGGCAGCCGCGCCACGCTCGCGCCAGCGCGTTGGTGCGAGTGCTGGCCTTGAGCGCCCTGGGATCCGCCGGCTCGATTTGGGTCCAGCGAGTGTATGGTACCGTGGGCGCCAAGACGCTGCTGGTCCCGTGCTTCCTGAGAGGGGCGCGGTGCATGTTCGGACGCCGTGGCGCCGTGAGCTGGCTCGACGACGCCCGTTCCACCTCCGGTGCCGTCCCCGCCACCCGTTTGCTCCAAGGGCGGCGGGTTCGACGCGGACGGACCGGCCACCTCCGGAGCCTTCTTCTTCGGTGGCATGTCGCTGAGCATGAAGGAGATCTAGCTGGTGCAGACGCCGGATCAGGTTCGCACAACTTCGACGCCCCCTACCTGGCGCGCCAAAGATGTCGGGGGGAATCGGCTTCCTCGAACACCTATGGGGACCGAGCCCCTTACTGGTTCGGCGGGGGGCGGAGGTTGCACAAAGAGCAGATCGAGGCGGTGCACACAGGGGGATTTTACCCAGCTTCGGGCCGCAAAGATGTGTAAAACCCTACTGCTGCTTTGTGGATTGTATTGTGTTCTTGCTCGGGAGCGCGCCGTGCTACAGTACACGCGGGCCGCCGGCGAGGTCGAGCGTAAAGATTGGTCTCCCCCCTCTACGTGCGCATGGGGCCTCCTTTTATATGCTCAAGGGGTTACCCACAGGTGGCAGCGTAGGTGAGGGCAAAAATGGTAGAATGCTGTAGTGGGTACACCTGCCTGCACAGTGGTTGTACAGTGCTATCATACCTAACTCTGGCGGCGGGGGACAAGGGCATTAAATGCCCGTCTGCGTCGCCCAGACGGAGCAGGGGAGTGGACCGTCAGGAGCGCCACCGTTTGCCACGATGGCTACTCTGTCAGCTTCGCTTCGCCACCGCGTGCCCCTCGCTGCTCAGCCTCCCGCCACGTGCGCCTGGGATGCCCCCCAGAGAGCCACGTTGGTGGGTGAGCTGGAGCGCAGGCACGAGATGGTAACTTGCCGCGGCAAGCGCCTTGCCGCGGTGGATGTCTTGTCGCGCCCGGGAGCTTGTTGCTCACCGGGCCTTGCCGGGGCGCGGGGCGCGCCGTGGCAGGGTCCTTGTCGTTTCGTGGATGGCCTTCCCGGCAAGCTCCTCTTGTCGGGGTCTTGTGCTTCGAGCGGCAGTCCCGGCAAACTCCTCTTGCCAGGGCCTTGCTCTCTTCGGGTGGCCTTCCCGGCAAGCTCCTCTTGCCGGGGCCTTGGCTCAAATACTTTGTTCTTGAATGGCCCAAGAGGGGACCATTGAGGGTCTTGGCGATCGCCTTGCAGGCCTTGCCACGGGGTGCTACGACTGCCCGTGCACAAGTGAGAACTAGCTTATACTATCTTTCTGGTGTAAGAGCATCTCGCTTATACTTTCGGAGATCTCTCTCGTGATTCGTAGATCCATAAGCCTAATCTAGAAAAGGGTTTTTCTCAGAGCCATAAGTCAAAATAATAAGTCCAAATTCCGCAAGAGCTTGACAAGCAATCCTTCCTACACAACTCATCGGCGGTGTGACCTGCTTGACTTTTATCTTCGATTCAACCTTGGTATTCTCCTTTCTGAAACTTACTAAGACTATTGAAAGCTTTTTCAATGATTAAAAAAAGCATCCCTAGTATAAGAAGCTGTACCTGACCTACTCCTACTATAGTATTAGAAAAAATAAGAAGCTTTCAAAACACCACTACTATATCTAATATGCCCCGCCAGACCAAGAGTGAGGAGCTTGACTCAACCTCTGAGCGAGCTATTAGTACCTTCTTCCTGAAGAGTAGTAGCCTTCATTCATAGCCTGATCAACTCATTCGTATGCTAGTCAGCTATGAATTTCTAGTCAGGTTGCTATTCCCTTCTATGGAAGGCTTTTGACCACTATCATACATGACTTTTTTTTCGCCCTAATTTTTAGAACTCATATAATATTGCTGCCGTTTCACTTGCTTCTGCCTTTTCACAAGAATTAAGATAGTGTCCTCCCTGAATTGAGAAAGAAGAGAGAATACCTATGTGCTGCTATGCCTATGGTCCAGAGTTGCTATCCGTACGACCTTGGTCTTTAATTGTATAAAAAATACATACTAAGAAAGTAAGCCTGCCTAAAAGCATTTCTTTTTTACACCTCTTCTCTCGATATGAAGAGATTACACATCACTACGAACGAACTTATTCACTCTTCGAAGCCCCCACCACCTTCTTTCTTTGAGCTGAGCACTTTACTTCGGCTGTGGTCATTGCCTACCGGTAAACTCCCATACTTCCTTATTTTGTTCGAGGGAGGCCATACATCTTCCTTCTTTGGTTGGATCCAGGTCAGAAAGTTATAGGAAGGTTGTGTGCGCAAACAAGTCTGAATTAATAAGAAGGGGAGCGAGCAATACACTACCCATTTGGGTATTGGCAAATCACAGTCATACTTCTTAGAGCGGGGTGGAGCACCAGCACCTTAAGCTGCACAAGTATCTTAGTAAGATAGACACCGATTAAGAAACAGAGAAGTCTATATTATGGAGACTCTCTAAGTTTTTTTCTGATTTCCTGTGTCTGTACTACTTCACTTTAGACCCGGCATATTGTATGTATCCTTCGCCCTTATTTTAAGTTCAGAGAATCCGCCTTCACCCTTCGGAGAAAACATGGTGGCCGAAGACAAGGTATGTAGATTAATAGAGTAGCTCTTACTTTTTGAATATATCATTGATCAAAACTTGGTTGTCATGGATGAAGTGTTTGAGTAGACAAAAGAAGAAGAAGCTGCTACACGAAGTGAAAACCGGTGCTAAGAGCAAGATATTCTTCTCTATGAGAGAGAACTGCTTGGCCCACGATGACAGAGAACTGGTAGAGAAGTGCTAAAAGTAAGTGTAAATTAACGAGCATGAAGCTCCTCGTTGAGCAGCCGCCTGAGCTTTCTCTTTGTTTAGAATTGAAAGAGAAGTTTTTGGTAGTGGGGTGCGTGGTGTATTAAAAGTGGATATAGACCCCGGACAAGAAAGCCTTTTCTTAAGCACAAATGCGGTACTATTTTTAGCAAGCAATCTCTTCTACAATAGGCAGTCTGATTAATCCAAAATATTGAGGCTGGATTGAGATTTCTCTCTAAATCAAACCGGATTGGAATACAGGTATAAACCAGCAGCAACCAATAGAGGAGTCAGCCGGTTATGATGCAGCAACAGGTACACCACTCAAAGACTGACTACAACTAACATTAGCAGCAAGTGCACCATCACTAACAGGAATCGTAATGGTCTCAAGCATGTGCTTCCTTTCTTCTTGAAGGACCTTGTTTTAAACTTTCTTAATGTAAGGAAGTAGAAGTACAGTGAAATAGATCGAGTATCAAGTATATTAGTGTGTAAGGGTTTCAATGCAGACTTTGATGGGGATCAAATGGCTCTTTCTGGAATTGACTTTTGAAAGCCATCAACCAGAGAACGAAGAATCACTGTGTCTGCTGCAAGAGCAAGAGAAGAGAAAGGACATGACCTCTAAGAGAGTGCGAGGCGAGATCTACGAAACCAATTTGATGCATCCAACGGGCAGCAGTATTGAGGCGACATGGCCTACCTGAGTGTAGTCACCACAATTTGAGAGTCCATCAGAATTTTTTCCCTCACCTTATTCTGTGAGCTCTATTCTCCTCTGCAATTCTCTTCTCATTCGCATGAGCAAAATTCAGAGAACTAGTTATTTTCCTCTTGTGCCCATACAGTTGGTTCCGCTTTGCTCCACATCATCTGGAATCTCGCGCGATTCGTCTCGAGATAAAGATACCTTACCATTAAAATCATCTTCTTCCCATTGCTATTTCTTTTCGCACGCCTCGCTTCATACGGAGTACCTGATATCATCTACCACTCTTTCCAATCTTGCCCTCAGCGAACTGGTTGACTCAAAATCCGCCCCAGCTTTTTCATCGGCCTTCGATTTCATTTCTTTGCTTTTATAGAGCTTTTCCTTTTACCTAATGCCGGCTACCAACAACTCTTGCTATCCAATCCTGACCCAATGTACTCCATACTGAGGGGTATGGCGCATACCCATACCCATGACCAACCTGTAAGGTGTTCCCTAGTGAACTGAATTTCTGCGAACATCAATAGAAAAATGACTGTGCACTCTAATTTGGTAGAGAAATATATTACAACATTGTTTAGCTGCCTATACTCTGACTCCGCATTCAAATAGGGGTCAAAATGCTTGGTGTCCAACCAGGTATCCATAGAGAATAGTCAGTATTAGTTTACCATTATCTAGTACATATTTATAAACCAACTGCATCTTTGGTAACTCTGAAATTACTTGAATCAGTATTGCTATGAGATCCCCTCTCCAGTACTGCATGTTCCCTTGCCGCTCCAGTTGGTTTACTCCTAGAGACATGATTAGTACCACCAGAGCTTGAATCAATCATTCCATCCCCAACTCCTACATCAGAAACAACAGTGAGAACAAACTCTTCCATTCTATCTATGGTAGATAAAGGATCTTCAAAGCCGTAGCCATCCTCATGGCCTTTTCACCCTACAGCAGTTGCACTTTTTTTATTAAATGAAATAGTTTGTTTTCTCGCTCTTAACTCGAAACTACTAACTAAATAGGGGCACAGAGAAATAAAGAAGTGTGGGGGAGAAGCAGCCGAGCTCATTCCGTTCCATTCCTGCTCTATAGTAGGGGTTATGTCCCCCTTTCCTAGTGAGAGCAATACACAATGCTGCTATGAATAGAGATAGTGCCCTATCCACTGCAAAACGGTACTTTGCTTCGACCACACGGTGTGGCTCCCTCATTTCAAACCAAGCTGTAGACCGAGTAGGAAACAGCTAAAGGTTCCGGTCCAAAGGTAAGAAGATCCGTTGGTTGGAAATTCGTATCAATTGTTACCGGTTCTCCCGTTCTTAGTACTGTGTCATGTGACTCTAAAGCCCCAACTAGGCTAGATCGAGATCTTGGTCCTTGCTAGGCTTACTCGCGTAAATGACCCCCATGTCTTAGGTGTTCTTGGGGGTAAGTGAGTTAGTACAATCGGTTGCACAACCGTCCAGTCCATATCATAATTGTCATAATCAATCATATCAGTAGGTGGCATACTTGCCTGCTCATGTCCATCTACTATGGATGTGGGCTTGGACCAAGCCATCCCCAAACACTGAACCGGATCTTGAAAACGGGACTAAACTGAATCCGACTTCTTGGTAGCCCAGTGGCTTTTGGTCCCCATCGGAAGGTGATGAATGGATTGCTCCTTGCCCAACGACAAAAAGAAAGAAATTTAGGAGAGGATTGATAGGTTTAAGCATTCAGGGCTGGTTGCTCTTATGGATACCTATGAGCTAGAGTTGGGAATCGAAAAGGAGACAACAGAAGCCGTACAGATCTAGTTGGGAATGTTGTTCATGCAGTGGAGAGCGTAAATGACCGGCCCTTGAGGCGCGAGTAGACTTATCATATAGAAAGGAAAGAGATAAGCGGAGGGAGGATGGTTTGATGATAGCCAAGATCTCCATCTCATTTGTCAATCTCGTATTCTTAATAGGAACCGGCAAGCAGATACAACCACTAGGCCATTGTCATTCGACTAGTCTATCAGAGTATCCTACGAAGTCAGGTCCAGTAGGCGCAGGATGCGCTAAGCCATTCGATCTTCCTGCTGGTGGTCCACCATAGAGATCATATGTAGCCGTTTGTTTTCTCGCTCAACTAATTTGTATGAGGCCATACAGCTGAGATGAGCCAACGGTACGAGCACTTGGCACAATGTGCCACTTAACCGGACGAGCGCAAGACCGGGTCTACCTACCTTAAGACATTTATGAAAAACGAACGTTGTATTAAGGGGTTTGTATCAGTTAGTAACAAAGCCAGCAGTATCCTTGAATTCAGGGGTCAGCTATGGGAGGTATGTCTCCATGTGTGCCGAAGAAGCGTCTATCATTATACGTTGTTTATCCAATCCAAAACTTCTTCGTTTAGTTGGTAGAACCCACGCCAATATCATATTGACTGTCTCTCGTCCAATAATAGTTTTCGAGAGTTACTTTATTCAAATTCTCTCCTTTCCAAAGCTCCACAATGAAAAAAGAGTAATAGGATAGCAATATTGCTTTCATTTATTTTGAGTTCTTTCTTTGTTGAGATGGAAATCGACGTTCTTTTGAAAAGGGCTAGGTAGTTTGCGCGCAGGCAAAACTTCTTCATGAAAGGTCGAAAATAGACTTGGATTTCATGGGTTTCTTAATGACTAGTCGTTCGTTTGAAGCCTTAAGAAAGCGGCAGAGAAAGCGGCAGTTCTTTTTCCGAATGACCTTATTTCGAGAATCAACTAACCGACAAATCCGTAGCCCAAGTGATTCGCTTCCTCCCTCTCGCCAAAATGGGATGAATCTTCTCATGCAGCTTTTTGATTATTCTGGGCGCAGCGAAGCCAATTTCCATCAAGGCAAGGGGGTAAATAAGGGGGAAGAGGAGTTGTAACGATAGAAAAGAGAAATGACTATAAGGAAACAACGATTCTCTCTTCTTAAACAACCTATATACTCCACACTTAACCAGCATTTGATAGATTATCCAACCGTGAGCAATCTTATTTATTGGTGGGGGTTTGGTTCGTTAGCAGGTATTTGTTTAGTCATTCAGATAGTGACTGGCGTTTTTTAGCTATGCATCACACACCTCATGAGGATCTAGCTTTCAACAGCGTAGAACACATTATGAGAGATGTTGAAGGGGGCTGGTTGCTCCGTTATATTCATGCTAATGGGGCAAGTATGTTTCTCATTGTGGTTCACCTTCATATTTTTCGTGGTCTATATCATGCGAGTTATAGCAGTCCTAGGGAATTTGTTCGATGTCTCGGAGTTGTCATATTCCTATTAATGATTGTGACAGCTTTTATAGGATACGTACCACCTTGGGGTCAGATGAGCTTTTGGGGAGCAACAGTAATTACAAGCTTAGCTAGCGCCATACCAGTAGTAGGAGATACCATAGTGACTTGGCTTTGGGGTGGTTTCTCCGTGGAGAATGCCAACTTAAATCGTTTTTTAGTCTCCATCATTTACTCCCCCTTATTTTAGTAGGCGCCAGTCTTCTTCATATGGCCGCATTGCATCAATATGGATCAAATAATCCATTGGGTGTACATTCTGAGATGGATAAAATTGCTTCTTACCCTTATTTTTATGTAAAGGATCTTGTAGGTCGGGTAGCTTCTGCTATCTTTTTTTCCATTTGGATTTTTTTGCTCCTAATGTTTTGGGGCATCTCGACAATTATATACCTGCTAATCCGATGCCCACCCCGCCTCATATTGTGCCGGAATGGTATTTCCTACCATCCATGCCATTCTTCGCAGTATACCTGACAAAGCGGGAGGTGTAGCCGCAATAGCACCAGTTTTTATATCTCTCTTGGCTTTACCTTTTTTTAAAGAAATGTATGTGCGTAGTTCAAGTTTTCGACCTATTCACCAAGGAATATTTTGGTTGCTTTTGGTGGATTGCTTACTACTAGGTTGAATCGGATGTCAACCTGTGGAGGCACCATTTGTTACTATTGGACAAATTCCTTCTATCTTTTTCTTCTTGTTCTTTGCCATAACGCCCATTCCAGGATGAGTTGGAAGAGGAATTCCAAAATATTACATGGATGAGACTCATCGCACCGGATCCTTAGACGGACGAGACTGATCACACCTGATCAGTGATCAATTCTGGCACGATGAATTTACGAGTTATTTTGCACAATGAATTTACAAGAAGATTTGATTGATTAGGAAATTCCGGTTTCACCAAGCTGGTATTAATCCCAATGAGAGGGACTTGTTGTTCAATACCGAAAGAACCTACTTATGGCGGTACCATCGTTTCCGGTTCGGCCAAAACAACAACGATGTCATTATTATGAGGAAACTTAAGACATTGGTGTAGGCTAGAAGGTAGCACATCAACATCTCATGAAACCTTTCCTAGAAGGAAGCTCTTTAATGATAGGCTAGCCTAGGCTTTGATTCGTGGTTTATTTCAACACTGGGATGACACTCTTCTTAAAAGCAAAACCGGTTGCATATGTCGTTTCTTGCTTCACTATATGATAATAACTCCTAGTATGGCACCCAATACTGAATGGATAAGCAATTGAGGCTGGTGGTTCCCACTGTAGAATGTACCAGCACTGGGTCAAAGAGGCCTGCTAGGTGATAGCCATCCATAGGATGTGCCGAAAAGCCTATCATATCAACTTACTTATATGGAATGGAATAAATTTCACTCCCATTCCTTGGAGTTGAGGGTGAGCACTTGTCTTTTATACCGGTTTCTATACTAAGTCAGGAGCAATAGTGAAGCCGCCTATGGAAGTCGAAGGATGAAAGTCCGTTAGACCTGATGAGCCTCCAAGCCATAGCAACCTCTTGGGGAAATTACGAGCACCGCGTTGCAAATGCACGAGATCAAAGAAATCTAGCGAAGCTGTGGATAAGGCTGGCTAATGGGACGGTCATCTTTCGATCCAAAGTAAAATGCACTTAAGTTTCATCAGATCCAGACTTACGGCCTGTGCTGAAACCAATGGCCGAACATCCGACTTAAGATAAGAGCCCAACCCACTTCCTTTTTTAGCAGATCTTTAGCAGATCTTCCTTCTGCTTGATCCTTTTTCTATAGGTCGGGATGTCATCAAAGCCAGGGCTTCTCGTCTTTCCTTTTGACGGCTCCTATCCCTAGACACCGGCCCCCGATACCAATACTAGAGATTTGCCTTGGCTGTAGTTTAGAGAAGTTCTTCGGCTTTGGGAAGATGCGAACCTTATACCATTGTCTTTGGACAGATATGAACCTTACGCGGGCAGCGGATGAGCATATCCCTAGAATACCTGCCTATCCTACCTAACGCTGGATTTCACCTAACGTAAGAGTGAGTACTATGATGAAAATCACTTTTACGAGTGATACCTTTGTCTTTGGTGCTTGAGTTGTCCTCCCAGCGGTGTGGTCCTCGATTTCCGAAATGACATATTGAACCGGTATCTTTAGCATATAAAAAATCCGGCATACCCCTTTGACGGCATCCCTCCTCTAAAGTTGCTTCCTTCCTTCAAGCAACGCATTCACGAACCAATACGTAGTACACGACGTAGTAAATCAATTCAATAATGCAATCCGGGTTAAAGAAATGAAATGGTTGTTGCCTTCTCGGACAAGTGTATGATTGAAATGCTTGGTATGTGTTGGATCCGACAACCTAGTTGTTTATCCTTGGTAGCCTCTCTTATGGGGAAATCACTGGTGGAAAAAGGGCCTTTGGTCGCGGTTCGCAACTGCCATTAGTCGCGGTTGCACAACCGCGACCAAACAGGCGGGACTAAAGGCTCCCCCCTTTAGTCGCGGTTGCTTAAGAACCGCGACTAAAGGCCCGTCCACGTGGGCGCCAGGTGGCCGTCGGGGCGGAGGACCTTTAGTCGCGGTTCTTCTGGCCAACCGCGACTAAAGGCCGCCGCAGGTTTAAATTTTTTTGCGAATTTTTTCAATTTTTTTTATTTTCAAATTTCTGAATTATTTTATCCTCTAATCTCTAATCACCACCCCTCATCACTGCTCAATTTATCCTCTAATCTCTAATCACCCCTCATCATTCCAAATCATCTAACTTCCCGAACGGTCACCCATCCTCCCACTCCCCCAGCCTGAGCACGCTTAACTTCCGGGTTCTATTCTCCCTCGTTTCCAAGTCTGCACTTGTTGTTTTCCTGACAATAGTAGGATGTCAATTCTATTAACCCTCAGGTATTTAGCTTGAGCATGAAGTGACACATTTCACTGTTTGAGTTTGAAACTATTGTTTTAAAAACAATAATTATTTAGTAACACTAATATTTCTGGAATAATTAGTTTGACCATTTTTTGACCACAGTTTGACCAGATTTGACCACAGTTTGATCAGATTTGACCAAAATTTAAAAAAAGTGAAATAATTATTTAGTAACACTAATATTCTAGAATAAGTAGTTTGACCATTGTTTGACCACAGTTTGACCACAATTTGAATTTATTTGAATTTTTTTGCCTCTCCAGAACTTAAAAGCCCCGTAACTTTTTTTCTGTTAGGTTTTTGGGGATTTTGAAAATGTTTAACGGGGTTCCCCCGTTAAATTCGGATGTAACTTTTCGAGTAGATGATTTTTCATATATAAAACTTTTTCATCCGAGTTAGTATGCAAAAGTTATGCCCATTTTTACAAATTCTCGCGAGATTTTGCAAATGAAGTCGAAATTCATATTTCCAAATTTTCCCAACAACTAGACCACATATCACATGGAAAACTTATTTTATTTTATTTTTTTGACATTTCCATAATTTTCTTTTGTTTTTTCTAAAACTGAAAAGGCGATCCCCGGGGGGGGGTAGAGTTTGAAAATGAGGCCTCAAATCCCTTTAGTCGCGGTTGGCCAGGCCAACCGGGATTAAAGGTTAGACCTTTAGTCCCGGTTGGTGTCGCCAACCGCGACTAAAGGTTCGGGCCTTTAGTCGCGGTTGTCCAGACCAACCGGGACTAAAGGTCTAACCTTTAATCCCGGTTGGCCTGGCCAACCGCGACTAAAGGCCTTCGGGCCAGCCTGAGGACCTTTAGTCCCGGTTGGCCTGGCCAACCGCGACTAAAGCCCCTCACGTGCACCAGCTGGCCACCGAGCGCCCTGGGCCCAGGCCTTTGGTCGCGGTTCGTCTGCCGAACCGCGACTAAAGACTTCATTAGTCGCGGTTCCTACAGTTCCGCGACTAATGGGGCTGGACGGAAGCCTCTTTTTCTACCAGTGAATGTAGTCTTGTGCTTCCATGAGCCATAGTAGTCCGCTACAGCCCGATTCACCGGAGTCCTGCTAGCCCAGCACTACTGCTCCGGAACACTTGACTGGCCGACATGTGATTCACTTCGTTCCTGTGTCTGTCCCTTCGGGGAAATGTCAGGCGGTGACATCCGGAGTCCTACCTAGCCTGCTACAGCCCGGGTTCCCGGAGTCCGGTTAGCCCAGTGCTACAGCCCGGATTCACACGCTGCTGACCGACATGCTCGATGTTGATTCATGTATGCATGTCCCCGTAAGTTAGTGCTACTTTGGGTTCACGACTAGTCATGTCGGCCCGGGTTCTTTGTCATATGGATGCTAGCGACACTATCATATACGTGAGCCAAAAGGCGCAAACGGTCTCGGGCCAGTTAAGGTGGCACCCGTGGGAATACCGTGCGTGAGGCCGCAAAGTGATATGATGTGTTACATGCTAGATCGATGTGACTTAGGATCGGGGTCCTAACAGCTAGACTGGAAACACTGCTTGTCAAGAGCACAGACCCCAGTATAGAATACTTTTTTGAGTATGTTGCTAAGGTCCGGTCATCCGCTTATGTGCTTGCACTTCTGCGTAACTAGGGGTGCAAGTCCAGTACAGTGTACTTTCATAATTGAATCAAAAGTGTCGATACATGAAAAATCTCTATATATGATATTTATGACACAGAATGTTGTTCTCTCAACATGATTCCACAACAATATTTTCATTATAACTGACTCTCCGTTCTCTCCGTTCCACTTTGCTTTTCGACTAATAATTACCATGAAGAATATCTCTTACTGATTGGTTCCGCATTGGATTTTGGAAACTTTTGTTTAGAAAGTGGTGTCACGACCTTGGGGATCAAATGGATGGTTCAGGAAAGTCTAGTGAAGCGGCACGGTCTAATCATATAGATGACCATAGTGGTATGGTTACATAGAAAACTACTGGAGGCCATTACCGCCACCGAAATGGTTTCCATGCTCCGTTGGATAATTTGACGATATCGCAGTATCAAGATAGAACGGTTTCAATTTGTAGGACGGGAAAGAAACCTCATCCTTTGGTGCACACTAACCGATGAAGCTCAACCCTCTCTCGAACTAAGCTATTTCCGCTTTTTCGAAAAAAAGTTCGAGTAGTTCAGTGAAAAAACGGTCAAGCTTTCTTCCATCCTTCCGAGATCCTTGAGCTTGCACCCGCTCGACGCCTTTTTCATTGTTCATTCTGAGGTGGATTCGAACCACTATCTCCATTTGGATTTCGAGTCCAAAAGGCCCGGCGAAAGAGGATTTTCAGTCCTATGCCCGCTGCCACCCAGAACGGGATTTTTCCACTTCACACCCACACAATCGGGATTTGATTAAATAGCTATGTTTTTTTATTTGATTCGGATACTGTCAATCTACTGTCCATCTTTCTCTTTAGTCTTCTCC